>ML865894.1:38341-54410 GCA_009831015.1 Picea engelmannii | reverse complement strand
TTTTAACCATTCATTATTTAACTAAGTATTAAAAGAATAGTAAAAGAAATCATTCATAACACATAAAACATAGTATTTTATCATTTTTCACCCCCTCCTGGGGCTACATCCACAAAGATATGGCTCTTATGTTCTTTAACTCATTCTACTGCAAAATCTACATTGCCCGCATTACATCTTTAGTATTACAATAAAAATGAGGGTAAGTACCCTCTGTGAGGATGACTAGATCACACCAGGCTCTACATCATGTGACCTGACCCTCAAAAACTAACTTATTTAGCTTTACCACAATAACCATAAAAAAAAACTCACAAATATCAATAACTCATGAACCCCCAACCTAGACCTCCTAGGTCTTTATTTATACTACTCTATTGGCTTATATCTATTACAATATTGTCAAAAACCCTAACCCTAACATGGTTAGTCTTTTCTTCATGCACACCATGTTGCTTTTCCTCCTGTGTGTTACTTTTCCTTCTTTTTCTACATGTTGCTTTCCTGCCTCCTAAGAAGCGCGCTCCAAAAATAGACCTTCTCTTCCAAAAATAGATATGCACCCAAAATAGACATGTGCCAACAAGCCCCCAACACTGACATGTGTTTCAGCCTGAGCCACTCAGGTGGTGTGCACTCCTTATAGAGCCTTCTCAAAGTTGTGGAACTTTTCTGTTAGTTCCTTCCTTTTTTCTTTCACCTGTGCAACTTTATCTATTGGCACCTCAACCTTCTGCGTTGTTATCTATTCTTGCAATAGTGTTGTGCTCTCTATATGTGCTTGTGCCATGCTTGTCTTCTCTTCCTCTAGTTCTGCAGTTATCTGCATTTCTTTCTCTAGGAAGGGCTCCAACTGGGCCAGCATTGCTTGCTTATTGATTTGCGCATTTTTTAAGTCTACTTGCGGGGTCTTGATCTCATGTGTTCCCTTCAAGCGTTCTGTGATACTCATGGATTTTTTTCGCTGCTTCAACTCCTGCATTGCAGTGATAATTTTCTCCTCTTGCTGGTCCAACTGTTGGACCTTTTTGTCCTCCTCCAAAGTAGTCCATATTTGCGCATTTTTGTCAAATAGTTTTGCAACTTCCTTGGCTTCCCTCGCCATCCAATCTATCTGGAATGCTTAATGTTGTTCTCTCTGCTCACAGAATTCAGGAGGAATTGTAGGATTAAGTTTTTCTTTCAACTCCTCTATCTCTTGCCTATATCCCTCAATTGTCTACGCAATTATATTTATATTTTCATCTGCGCTCCTATCTGGTGTTAGCGTTATGCCTAGAATGCGGTTGTATACCATTGTTATCCCTACTCTAGCTTGTCGATGCGTCCTTGTTCCTCCTCCTTCTCCGAATTCAACTAGTTGCAGGTAATCTTTAACATCTCTATGACCCCCCTACCAACTTCCAAGTTGGTGGCATCTGCGCGGGCTCTGGATTGTACCTCCTGCATTACACTGGCTTGGAGTCTGTATAGTGCTTTTGTGGGTATATGTGCCATGACCAACTCAAAGTGGTATTTGTCCCCCCATGGGTTTCTGTATGGTCCCTTGATCAACTCTGACCATCTACTGTGTGATCATGAATGTGTCACTTCCCTGCCCCACTATTTGAACTGTATCTTCTTTTTCTCTTTACACAAGGGATTGTTGTGTCTTTTTAGGTTGTTGCATTGTAGCCTGTTGTACTGTATGAATTTGTAGTTTTTGTAGAGTATCATAGACTTCTGTGATTTTTTCCATGATCTCCTCTCCTTGTGCTTCTGTGATGTGGACCACATCTCCCCCCCTATCCTGGACCTTTTCCACCGTGAACTCAGCATCATCCTCTGTCAGGGTGATGATTGGGGCCTTCTTAGTGTATTTCATCTTTTTGTGTGTTTCCTCCACCTGCGATGTAGGTTTTTTTTATAGTGAGGGTTGCACCCCACTCTTTGTCATTTGAGTCCCTTCTTCTCCGGCCTGAGATAATTTTGCATTCTTGGCATCCCCTTGAATGTCTTCCCTGGCCACCATTGTTATCCTCCTTTGGCCCTATAGAGTAACTTCTACGTATTTCCCTGGAGCACCAAACTTTGGAAGTGTCATGTTGTATGTGAGTTGGAAAATGTCTCTCTTCTTCACACAATTATGCCTAGGTCACACACCTCTAGCTCGCTTTGTGCTCAAAAATCATTAAGTGTTGAGATAACCCGTGCTTTCTAAACTTTATAGACCTGGTCATAACTGTTTGGCTGTATTTTTCACTTTTTTCGTGCATTTGCACAGTGTCCAACTGTTTTCTTGTGCGTTGTCTTTCCATTTTGTCACATTAGTTGTTGCATGTGACTTTTTCCACGTTCCTTCCGTTCACCCAACTTCTTTCTCTTTTTGTATTTTTCTTCTTTTGTTGTTTTTGTATTCCTTTTTCTTCTTTTTCTCCTTTTTATTTATTTTTAGAAGTTTTCTTTCCTAATATGTACTATAGTACACTATACACATGGCTTCATAACTACAATGCGACTATTGGGAACTAGTAGGTCGGATGTCCCTATACAGTTTCAGTCGACTACCATTCACCATCCCTTTCAGTTTTGTTCCTCCCAAGTCCTTTAGTTGCACAGATCCTCCATTTGTGAAAGTCTTTCCTTCATATGGCCCTAGCCAATGCATTCTGAACTTACTAGGTTGTTTCAAAAACTTATTGTCATAGAGGAGAACTAGATCTCCCTCCTTAAATATCTTCTTCTTTATGTGTCTGTCATGCCAGGATTTGTCCCTTGCTTTTTGTACCTCTTGGTGAAATCTTGCTAGAATCATATCTTCTTCCATTTCCATTAGTGGACTTAACCTCTCTTGTACTGCTCCTCGTTCTATCATATTGGTAATTGTTGCTACGGGCAAACTGGGTACCAGAAATTCTAATGGTAGCACTGCTTCATGCCCATACACCAATATGAATGGTGTTTGTCCTATAAAAAAATTTCATGTGGTATTGTATTCCCATAGTACTACTGGTATTTTCAAATCCCAATCATCTATGTTCACATTGTAGATCTTTGTCAAAGCCTTCTCCAAAATCCTGTTGAAAGTTTCTACTGTCCCATTTTCCTCGGGATGATATGGTGTACTCTTTTGGTGATAGAATTCAAACTCCTCAGTCATATCCTTGATGGTATTGTTAATAAAATGGGTGCCTTAGTCACTCTATTAGGGACCTAACCTTCCTAACCCCTCATGTAGGTAGAATAATATATTTCCATGTAATAAAGGCCAATATTAATAGGGCCTAGAAATAAGGAAGAATAAGTCAAATGTAAGAAGACCTAATAGAAGCTTTCGGTTCTAGAATGATCTTCCTCTAGATTTTTATTTTGGATAGATAGATTTAGTATAAATAAGAGTAGAGGGTATGAGAAATTTTTTCTTGAAGAATTATTGTAATAGAGCTCTGCTCTGTTGGAGGTTTCCCCCTCAAAGAGGCAAGCGAACATTGTTTCCTATCAATAAAGGTATAATTTTGGTGTTGTGGTTCTATATAATTTGTTGTTCCGTTGTTATCTCTGCATTATTTCCATATTTTGTTTCTATTATAGTTTTATTCTCTGCATTATTTATCTTTTCTTCTAATATAATAGACCTGGCACCTTACAAGTGGTATCAAAGCACTTTCCTCCGCAGAAAATTGTGGGTTAAATTTTTTTCAGGGTAGAGACGTATTTCGACATCTTAAAGCTACAAAGATCTGTTGTTACATGCATAAAACCATGGTTGGGGAGTAATACACACAGGAAATACAAGTGGTACTTAAGCGCACATATGTTGGCCACTCTTGTAACCCCTGTTGGTACCCTTTTGAGGGGTAGCGCATCAGAAAGCACCTGTATACGGATCGGCCTAGATCTCATGAAGCCCTATATAGATAAATTGATTGGTCACTTGAATGCTATAGTGCCATTGATAATATCACTCGTGAAGATACTCCCTAGTACCTGGGTAGTCAGGTATTACGGCTAAGGGAACTGTCTAACCTCCTTAATTGGTGCCCTGAGATATTGGTTCGAGTACTATTGTTGGACCCCGCACGTATATCAAAGAGTTATGGCAAAAGGAAAACCTTGTATGTAGAACCCTTGAATACCCTAACCCTTGGGAAGGAAATAGAAACAGAACAAACAAGACCTATTTCTGCTCAATTGTGCCTCCTGCATTCTGGTTGTGAAATTACTACATATTTCTTCCTGTTAATAATTTGGGATTTTCAACACTGCAGTATTCTTCATCTCGGAGTATAACTTTGCAAGAGTAAAAAAAAAAATTATGGATCCTGTTGGTACCATTATTTGAGCCCTATCCCGTTGGATTCCTCTCTTCTCTCTTATCGCAGTCATACTATCATTTTTCAGCATTTTTTTTTCTCATGGAGCCGACCCCCTTTCAACACCCTTATTTGGGCCTTACCCCATTGGATTCCACTCATCACCCTAATCATCATGGTACCCTTCACCCATAACCCATTTTTTGTGTCACCCATAACCCATTTTCTGTGTCACCCATAACCCATTTTATGTGTGGTCCCACCCATCCCTTTTCCATTTTCCCTCTTCATCATGGCCCGCACTCATAGCCAATACTTGGAAGCCCACTTCAATTCCTTGTCCTCTACTTTCATAGAGACCCAACAAGAAGTGCGGAATCTTAATGTCAATATTGACACCATCAATAAAAACATGCATTCCTCCATAGACACAAAAATGGAAACCATCAAATAGGACCTCTCTACCCAACTTGCATCCTTCACTAACATGATTTGCACCAAGATGAACATCCCTGCAGATCTTCCCTCCTCTGACCCACATTTTCACTCTGAAGGTGAAACCTCCTCTAATTCCCATACTTTTCAGCCCCATCACTTTAGCATGACCTACACCTTCCACGTGTGGATGTGAACAAATTTGATGGCTCAGATACCACTGGCTGGGTAACTCAAATGGAACATTATTTCTCTTTGTATGGAATTACATATAAGTTGGCCAAATGCTGGTATGGTGTTCTCCATCTAGATCAAGAATGTTGGAAATGGTGGAAATCGAGAAAAAATGCCCACCAAGCGTATGTGGCTTGGACACAATTTGTGGCAGAGCTTTATGAATTCTTTAACACTGACACCAACCATTTAGGTCATTTGAAAAAGTTGAAACAATCTGGCATAGTGGAATACTTTATAGCTTCTTTTTAGCAATTTTCTTTCTGTACAGAGGACATGACTGATTCTTTTTTTTCAGAATGTTTTATCAATGGCCTCAAGGATGAGATTCATGCCCATATCCTCATGGCTCGGCCTTAGATTTTGGTGGAAGATAATGAAAGAACTAAGGAAGCACAACAGGTTGTCTTTTCTAAAACCAGAAAACCATCCCCTATTCCTCTCCCTAGACCAGTCACTCCCACTCCTCCTTCCACTCCACTAAAGATCCATAAATTGACCAGGGAAGAAATGGTTGAATGCCAACTCAAAGGCCTTTGTTATAATTATGGTGAAAAATATTTTCCTGGGCATAAGTGTAAGAAACAAAAGATTTTTATGGCCATATTTGAGAATGTTTCATAAGACGATGTCGAGGCCCCCCTATGGCCGAGTCACCTAAACCCACTAACATGACCCCAACCTCCGACCCTCCTAAAGTTGAACCGTTCATTTCCCTGAATTCTCTCACTAGATTCTCTGCTCCCCAAACCCTCAAGCTAATTGGTTATATTAAGCATCGGAAGGTCATCATCCTTGTTGATAGTGGAAGCACCCATAATTTTATTCATCACTACATTGCCCAATAAATTAATTTTTATATCCATGTAGTCAATAATTTTCAAATCATGATTGCCAATGGTGGTTCCATGAAATGTGGGGGGCATTGTGAAAATGTGTGTCACCAAATTGGTCAATACCACATGAAATATCATATGTTTTTTATCGACAGGGTGCTTGTGACATTGTGTTGGGTGTTGAATGGATAAGGAATTTGGTTCCCATTCTCATGGATTTTAAGGAACTAACCATGCAATTCAACCAAGAGGTCCAACAATATAAGTTCCAAGGCATCACTGTCGGTTCCCCGGAGATCATTAGTTCCCATTGGATGTAAAAGGTCCTCAAAAAAGGTCATTTGGAATTATTTCCCAACTCCATGCCATTCATGCCACTAAGAAACCCTCTATGTAGAAAGACCTCCACTCCATCCTCTCCAAACATCAAGTTGTTTTTTCCAGTCCCCGGGGACTTCCTCCTTCAAGTGGTGCTCATGATCATTTCATTCTCCTTGTCCCTGGTAGCCTTCCTCCCAATGTTCGTCCCTATCGTCATCCCTTTTCCCAAAAAAAAAAATTGAGAAAATTGTTCAAGAATTTCTCACCGTAGGTGTTATCCATCCTAGTATGAGCCCCTACTCTTCTCCTGTGGTCATGGTCCTTAAGAAAGAAGGCTCTTGGCGCATGTATCATGACTTCTGCACCCTCAACAAACTCACCATTAAAGACAAATTTCCCATTCTTTTCATTTATGATCTCTTGGATGAATTGAGTGGTGCCTAGTTCTTTACTAAACTTGATCTTCGTTCTGGCTACCACTAGATATGTATGAATGAGGTAGACATTCCTAAGAATTCCTTTCAAACTCATGAGGGCCACTATGAGTTTTTGGTCATGCCCTTTGGCTTGTGTAATGCTCCCTCCACTTTCCAAAGCCTCATGAATCATGTCTTCCATCATTTTCTCATAGTTTTCTTTGATGATATCCTCATCTATAGTAAAACATGGACAGCCCATCTTGCCCATGTGGATCGAGTTCTACATATACTCTCTTAGCACCAAATTTTCTTTAAACAATCTAAATTTGATTTTGGATCCTCAGAAGTCAAGTACTTGGGTCATATTGTGGGAAAGGAAGGTGTCAAGGTGGATCCTAAGAAGATTGACTCCTTTTGAAACAGTATATGGACAAAACCCACCTTCAATTCTCTCATACCTGCTAGGTGTATCGAAGGTTCAAGTAATTGACCAAACGCTTACCATTCAAGAGACTATTCTCTGCACCCTCAAAGAGAATTTGGTCATGTCCCAGAATCACATGAAGAAATAGGTAGATCAAGGTCTCTTTGAACATCAATTTGTTGAAGGAGACCAGGTGTTTCTTCAACTGCAACCTTATAAGCAAACTTCACTCAAGGTTGACCATTGTCAAAAACTGGTGCCCAAATTTTATGGTCCTTATATCATTCTCAAGTGTGTGGGATAGTGGCCTATCAGTTATCTTTGCCCAGTCATTCTAAGTTGCATCATTTTTTTCATGTCTCCTACTTAAAGAAGGTGATTGGAACTAAACTCAAACCATCCTTCCCAACTTGGATGAAGAAGGCTCCATATGGTTGCAGCCACAAGAAGTTTTGGACCAGCATGAGCATCGTCTGCATCAATGCACCATCAAGGAAGTATTATTCCAGTACAAATGTACAACTCTAGAAGATGCCACTTGGGAACCAACTACCATTCTGCAGCAATTTCCTCATCTCAAGCCTTGAGGACAAGACTACTTTTAAGGGGGAGGACATGTTAGGGACCTAACCTCCCTAACCCCTCACGTAAGTAGAATAATATATTTCCATGTAATAAAGGCCAATATTAATAAGGCCTAGCAATAATGAAGAATAATTCAAATGTAAGAAGACCTAATAGAAGTGTCCACTTCTAGAAGGATCTTCCTCTAGATTTTTCTTTTGGATAGATAGTTTTAGTATAAATAGGAGTAGAGGGTATGAGAAGTTTTGTCTTGAAGAATTATTGTAATAGAGCTCTGCTCTGCTGGAGGTTTCCCCCTCAAAGAGGCAAGTGAACATTGTTTCTTATCAATAAAGGTATAATTATGGTGTTGTGGTTCCATATAATTTGTTGTTTTGTTGTTATATCTGCAGTATTTTCATATTCTATTGCTATTGCAGTGTTATTCTTTGCATTATTTCTCTTTTCTGCTAATATAATAGACCCAGTACCTTACACACTCATCAGAATTCTGGGACATCCAAATCTTGTGATCACCTACTCAAATAAGAAGCGTGTTGTTGTCTATGCGCTGCAATCCTTGAATATTGCTGATTTTTCCCATCTAGTTAAGTATTATGTCACAATAATGATATATCTAGCTTCTAAACTTCTTGTTGGTGGATTAATAGGTCCGACAAAATCTATTTCCCATTTTTCAAATACCTGAAGAGTTACATGTGGTATTAGGGGCATCTCATCCCTCTTGTTAGGTTTTCCAACTCTTTGACAGACATCATAGTTCTGGCAATATTATTTTGCATCTTTATGAATTGTTGGCTACTATAAGCCTGCGTGTAATACCTTTTGTGCGGTATCTTTTCCTGCATAGTGTCCTCTGGTTATACCTTCATGAGCTTCTGTTAAAACCTTGGTTCGTTCATGTTCCAATACACACCTTCTAAAAATGTTGTCTACGCCAATCTTGCATAAATGACATGCAATGAGTTGATAGTTTGTAGCTCTGAGTACCATATTTTTCTTCTGTGTAGTACTAAAATCCTGTGGTGAAAATCCCGAACTTAATAATTCAATGACATCAGTGAAGTATTCATTAGCTACCTATACTGAAAATAATTGTGCATCAGGGAATTTGTCTTCCAAGTTAGTAGGTTCTTCTTCATTGGTTACCCTTGACAAGTGATCAGATCTTGCATTCAGCTTCCCTTTTTTTACTGTTACTTCAAAATCAAATTCCTGGAATAATAACAACCATCTACAGATCCTCCCCCCCAACACATGATTGTTGACTAGATATTTAAGGGAAGAATGATCTTTTAACATTTTAAAATTCTTTCCCAATAAATAATGTATGAATTTCTAAAGTGCATACACCATGGCTAGGCCTTCTCTTTTTGCAGTGTCATAATTCTTCTCAGATTCTAGTAACTTCCTGCTAGAAAAGGATATAGGATGATATGATTCCCCTGCTCCTGGATGTGCCATAATTTCTCCAAGTTCTATTGTTTATGCATCTACATGCACATGAAATTTCTTTTCCCGGTCTAGAAACACTAATATAGGTGTTGTCACCATATTTTCCTTCAAGGTGTCCAATCCCTACTGACAATCCTCATTCCACTAAAATTTGGTGTTCTTATTCAACATCTTTTCCATCGGTGCAGTAATATGTGCATACCCCTTTATAAACTTCTTGTAGTACCATGTATGTCCCAGTGTGGCTCTTTACTGACGCATTGACTTTGGTGGTGGTAAGTTCACAATGACGGCAATCTTAGCAAGGTCAACTAGTAGACCTTGTTTGCACACTATATGTCCTAACAATATTCCAAAATGTGTGCCAACAATGCAATTAGTGAGATATGACGTTTCCTGCATCTTTCCAACATTAGTATTAAAACTTCTACATGATCTTTCAAAATACTAAACACAATCCATTCATCCAGATATACTTCTAAAAATGGATGTATGAACTCCTTGAAAGTAGCTATGACCACCCTTGAAAAGATGGCTGGTGAATTATTCAATCCAAAGGTCATAAATATATATTGGTAGGATCCCCATTCTGTAGCAAAGGTAGTCTTATACATGTCCTCTCGAGCTATGTTGATATCATGGTAACCTAAGAATCCATCTGTGAATGAATATGCTTCCTGGCCTCCCACATTCTACAAGACTTCATATGTAAAAGGGGTAGGGAAAGGGTCATGTAAGAAAGCATCATTGAGTTTTCTCAAATCTACACAAATCCTTATCCCCCATTGATTTTTTTCTTGGACTACCATGGGACTAATCCATTCAGATTCCTCCATTGGTTCTATGACACCAACTTCCAACATTCGGTCAAATTCTTCTTTCACTTTCTTCTTATAAACTGGATTCATCCTGTAAGGTCTCTATATGACAAGTCTAGCATCTGGTTTTATGGGTATCTTCATCTCACCTAGGTCACCTACTATGCCTTTCATCTTTGTAAAGGTTGTTGGAAACAAGTCATTGTATTCATGCAGTAACTACGTTATCCTTTCTAGTGTCTGCTCATCCCAGTAGTAGTGTCTGCTCATCCCAGTAGTCTCCAATGTTTTCCATTTTAGGATTTCCTTCGGTCCCAATGTTGACTTTCTTGACTTTGATTGGTGCAGCAAATGCCTATTAATCCAAAGATGGACCTTCCACCTCTCTCTCTCCTTCAATCTCTATGACCTAAATGTTGCGCGGATCATCTTCATCTGGTGCTTCTTCTTCAACATGATAACATGTGAGTAACTCTTTGACTATTTTTTTGTTCTATTGTTGATATTATGTTATAATTTTGACCTCTAGTTCATCAAAAAATATCACTCCCCATATCATTTTCAGAGATGAATCAATGTTGGGGTTCTCATGCTCAAATGAGAATGTTACTACAAAATTCTATTGTAATATTGTCCATTTTGTAGTGCCTCTACGCATCTCTTGGTCCATGTATGAGTTCCCTAGGATCCCTTCCAATGTATGAATGAAGTGATGAGGCCAGTCCTATGATGTTGTCATCCTCCATTGTGTTTTACATTTCTCTAGGTGCTCAATTGGTCTTCCTCACCCATCATACTCCCATGTTCTGCACCAAATATAATGTGAATTAGTCATTTACACTGATACCAGCCCTGAATTGTTTCTTTGTGTGCACCCCACCATCTTGCAGGTGTTTCCTTGAGTGCAATATCTAGGGCTAACAGCCTTTGATTTTCCAAAACTTTTGTCTCATAGTTTTTCAAGAATTCCTCTAAGTCGTTCAACCCATGAAAACTGGGAGGCTCCCTTATCTTTGTACCAACCCACCTTATTTCGCAGTCTATTCTTACACATCTCCTTGTTGATACTTCATGTAGTCTTTGTTGTCAGTTCTCCATACCTATGTCTGAGTCTAAAGCACACAATCTAATACTTCTCCAGCTCAATACCCCATCAGCAGTTGGGTTGACATAATATTCTTTTCACGCAATGGTTATGTATAACTGATTTATTTCTTCCAAATCCAAACAGGTCGCCTCTACAAACCTTTCTCCTTCTAAAGGATCTAATGGTTCAATAACTCTATATTCGCCTAATTCAAAATTCATTTTCCTTGTCTTTAGTTTGATCACATCTTGTTTATCAAATGCCCAATCCAATCCAAGTAATGTTGGGTAAGGTGTCGTGTCATCTACTATCTCTATCACTTTGAAATCTGCCACAGTGTGCACTCCATCCAAATCTACTGTCACACCTTTAAATATTCCAATTGGTAGTACTATGTGCTAATTTGTTACTTTCAACTGGACTGGTGAATAGCCTAATATGGGTTCCCCCATACACTTCCATGTCTTCTTAGGTAAGACATTTACTTCATATTCTAAATAAAGTATGATATCTCCCATGGTGAAGTCCCCAATGTTGGAATTTATTCTAAATTCCCTGCTTGTTCTTCTTGTTGTATGGAGATGATTGATTGTTTTCTGCTCTAACTTCCCTTCTACCTCTATGCTTCATATTTCTAGCAGATTTTGTAATACCTTAACGAATGATGGGTCATTTAATAACTTAACATAGGATTGCAGAAAAGTGTTTATGGTACTTAATTTCTCTAATGGTTTTCATTTACTGGTGTGATCCATTGAATATGGAATCTCGTACATTGGTGGGTCCTGAGTTTGCTGCACAACTGATGTAGACACAATGTTCTCCTTGAGAATCTCTTATCTAGCCTCCTTAAATGTTTCATTTTCTTTCCATGCATCAAACTACTTATATGGATCAGTATTATTCTTTACCCATTGGTGTTGAGTTGGATCTTGTTTTTTTGCATTAGCTCCAGTCTTGGATCCTCCTTGAGTAACTATATTTATGTTTTTCCCATCATCCATGGCTTCTACAGAAATCCACTAGACATTCTGGTTGTTCTTTTTCCTTTTTTCATGAATCTTTCCCAATAGTGTTGGGCAATCTTTTGTGTCATGGTATGTTGCACGACAATACATACATGTCACAGGACAATCCCTTTCATAATGTCCCAGTTGTTGGAATTTTTGGAATACTATTGGCCCTCTACCTCATCCAAATCCTCCTCTTCCTCAACCTCCACCTCTAAATCCACCTCGATCTCCTCATGTTGCATTGTATTGGGGTATCTGTTTATACTACACAAGATTATACTATGGTTGTGCATTGTTGTATTGTGGTTGTGTGGGCTTTAATAGTGGTGGAACTTGGTTGAAATGAGGTGCATCTTTCCCTGTCATCATCTCTTCTTGCACCCTGTAAATGTCTTAAGTTTTTTCTCTCATCAGTTCCAGGTTCTATAGTCCTTATCATCATGACCCACTGATTTGCAAAAATTGCAATATGAACATTTTGGTAGTGTCTTATACTTTTTCATCATTGGAAAATGATATGGATCATGCCCATGTGTCTTACAAATCTTGCGCCATGGTCCTCCCGTTGGAAAGGGATTTGGCACCTCTGCTGCCAAGTACTGCGCAAAAGTTGGACATTCATTCTTATGATGTCTTTTGTCCTGCATAACGTACACCAAACAAATTCTATTTTTTCTTTTCCCTTTTTCTGGTTCAGTTGAAATGTTAGATTCTTAATTTCCTCCTTCATCTCCTCTATTGTTGGATCTATCTGTTGATACCGGTTTTCTTCTAGTTGTAGGTATGCTTACAAAGCCTCTACCTGATTTTGGAACTTATGTTGTCTCAAAGGATACTTCAAGTGTGGTAACAGTGAGTTCACAAATAACTTCCTATGTTGCATGTCAGTAATTGAATACTTTAACTTTCCTTTCATACGTTTGAACCTTTCATCAATATCCCAGACAGACTCACCAGGTTTTTGCCTGATTTCGATCATTTCATTCATGTACTGGTCTTATGAGCTTGTCTTATGAAACTCATTTAACATTATCTTGTTCACCTCTACAACAGTCTTTGGTACTCCTTATGCATTGTTTACATCAAGGATCATGTACCAGTACAACGCGTGGTCTCTAAATGTGATAGATAACTACATGAGTCTTGTATCCTTGTCTATGATTTTCTTTTCTTCCCAAATATTTTCATAGATGAATAAATTCTTTCCAAGGTCCTCTGATGCCTCTCCCCGAAACTCTAGTAATCTAATCATGGAATCTTGTCCTTCCATTTTGAATTTCATTGAACCATTGCCTCTGTATGGTGTAGATAATTGATTGTTACTTCCTAAACTTGCTCCACTAGTTGGTTTTCCTTGATTGGACCCCTTCCCTATTGCTCCTCTTCCACTAAAATTTGGTTGTATAAATGTTGGTGTTCTTTCAGGTGTATTAGTCGCACATGGGGTTGTAGGTTCCACACTGACGGTGATCTGGACTGAATTTATACCTTCTATTCCTAACCCTGGACCTTTTGTTTTCATTTCGTATGTTGCACGCATGATTTCCTCAATCTGCTCCACAACCCAGAGATCCTCTACCTTTTCTTCATCGCTTGCCAAGCCCTCTCTATCGGCTATGTCCCTCTTCTTGTTATTCATCTTATATTGGTAAGGTCTTCCCCTGCGCATATTTCTAGATTTTTCCATTATCTTCTTTATCATGTCCTATTCCATCATGATTGGGTCCATGGCCTCCTTCTTCTTCCCCTTATCCATCTCCCTATCCACATCTCAACCTCCTGTCAGTGCTTCCCCCCTTCCCCCATGTGTGTAGGGAAGTTTAGATGTCTAATTCCATGGTCATCACATGTTTTTCATACAATAAAATATTGATTGAAATATAAAGTGATATGATGTACCTACCTCTGGGTCCCTTCATAAAATCCTTCTCTATAGCAGTGTAGGACTTCACGGTATCTACTGCAAATTCGGTGATAAACCTTGTCATAATATTGTCTAACCAGAAATCTATTGTGCATGTAAATTTATTATTGACTCGTTGTAACTGCACGATCTCCACAGGATGCCACTCTAGTTGTTTCATCTGATTCGTAGGATGGTTATCCTTCAACCTCAATAAATACTCCTACAACAGATGCGGGAAATCACAGAACCTCATGTAAGTCGTTAAACACGTATTTTTCGAGATATTTGTGTGATGTCAACTTAGGGTTTATGTTTTCCTTCTGCACAAACTTGAGTTCCTTTGTCCTCAACCATCTTTCAATATTCTCCTTTGTTGGATTTCATGGCCTGAACATTCCCTTCTATGCTTTCATCCTCTGTGCTTTTCTTCCAAAGATCTTGTCCACTCAATCCTATGCAATTCCAGCTAGCAATGAAACCATTTGTTGGTTACTTGGGTTGACCCAAGTTCTGATCTCAAATAGGTTTCCAACAAAACTCTCAAAACTATCGACCCTCCTGGTAAACCAGAAGGCAACGCTACGCACAGAGTGCCCAACGCAGTCTCATTCGAGATAGATTTATGGAGGACTACAATACTCAGGTGTTTGCAGACTAGGAAGGAGTGGGGACTTTGTTTTGATTCTTCTCCTAATGCATCAACATCATTAATCATTCATATACTTCTAGGATTCATTCATCATTAACTATGCATGCATGTTGTTATGTTTAGATTTAACCATTCATTATTTAACTGATGATTAACATAATAGTAAAAGAAATCATTCATAACACATAGAACATAGTATTTTACCATGGTTCACCCCGTCTTGGGGTTACATCCATAAATATTTGTCTCTCATGCTATTTTATTCATTTTCCTGCAAAATCTGCACTGCGTGCATTACAACTTCAGGATTACAATCAAAAGGAGGGTAAGTACCCTCTAGGAGGCTGACTATATCACACCAGGCTCCACAGATTGTGACCTAACCCTCAAAAACTAACTTATTCATCTCTACCGCAATAACCATAACAAAACTCACAACAATCAATAACTCACGAACCTCCAACCTAGACCTCCTATGTCTTTATTTATACTATTTTGTTGGCTTAGAGATGTTAAAATATTGTCAAAAACCCTAACCCTAACATGGTTATCCTTTTCTGCATGGGCACCACATTTCGTTTCCTCCTACATGCTACTTTTCCTTATTTTTCTACATGTTGTTTTCCTTCCTACCAAGGTACATGCTCCAAAAATAGACCTTCTCTTCCAAAAATCGATTTGCACCCAAAATATATCTTCCTCCCAAAATAGGCCTACGCCAACACCTTGGCTACAACAACAACCCTCTCTACACATGTGTTTACTTATTGAAGGTTATCTATGTTGGTTCAGGATGCATCCCAATCCTTCGCACCATGTCTTCCCTCAAGAAGTTATGTGTTTCCCCACTGTCCACCATGGCTATCATTGACTTCCCATTGAGTTTTTCCTACACATAGAAAAGTTTTGTCTTGTCTTGTGCTTTGATCTCCATGGATTCACCTTCCATCACAACATTCAAGACCTGCAAGAATCCAACATATGGATTGTATGCCTTCTCTAAAGCATTCAACTTTTGTTTCAAGGGACCATTCTTTGCATAGTGCTCCTTGGCACAAATCCAACATGAAATCGGTTTTTTCTCTTTCGGTGCATTTGTTTGCTTGGCATTATCCTCGCTGCCCTTGGACATCTTCATATTTCCTTTCTCCTTCTTCTTCCCCTTCCCTTGTTGTTGCTTCTCACCTTGGGCATCCACATTGTTCCTAGTGTTATCACTCCAAGAAACCCTTTGTGGTTGCAGACCAAAGGTGCTTGGTAACTTAAGAAATGAATGTTTTTGTATTTTGTAAATGTGGATCAATGGGACAACTCAATACAGCTTATAGCATTCAAACATGAAAATGATAAACAAATAGACAGTACTCTCAAAGATTGATTAATCAGTAGGCAGCTTTAAAGTGGGTGGAGAATAAATTGTAACTAAACCAGTGCAAAGCAGGGTCTAAGAGGCAATCAAAGAATTATTATCAGGCTATGAGCTAAACAATGGGATGACAGCCATTCAAATCTTGACAACACAGATAATAATGCAGAAGAAGGATGGAAAACTGATAATCAAAATCGAAAGGAACCTGTGATCTGTATTAACATAT
>ML865894.1:0-10345 GCA_009831015.1 Picea engelmannii | reverse complement strand
TCTAGCCTCAACTAATGATAGATCCTTTTGAAAAATGGGCTCTAGATTTCAATGGGCCCATTAATCCACCAAATAATACAATATTAGGCATATAAAAACTACACCATACTATCCATAGGATAATGGGTAGGTTGAAATCATCAATCACATATTGAATCCATTTTGACAAAGGCTATGAAACTTCACCACAAGTATTGCACCAATAGGATTTTAGAAGCTCTTTCGGGCTTATTGCACCACATGGAGAAATACCAATTGTTTCACTCCATATGAACTTGTGAATGGTAGGTATGTAGTCTTCCCCATTGAGTTTGAAATTAATACATTAAGGATTGTATTGTAGGTAGGGATGGATCTTTCTGAGGCTCAAAAACACCACTTGGAGAAAATCAATGAACTTAAGGAAATTCATTAATATTCTTTGAAACAGAGCTTTCTTATTCAATAACAAAGGGATACATGGTAGGAAAAATTCATTAAGGAAAAAAAGTTCCAGGAAGGGTATTGGACCATATTGTTTGGTTCAAGAATCAAGTATTTTAAGGGAAACACTTGTACTTGTTGGCTAAGGCCATATGAAGTTGATGTAGTTTATGACAGTGGAGCAGTAAAATTATGAACTATTAATGAATATAGAACCCCTCTCATTGTCGGTGGTCATCGATTGAGTATTTTTCAAAAGACATCATCTAAGGATGCCTTTATTAGGGATATTGTTAAATAATAAAAAAATGAATGTTGTTGGTGCAGTGGTTATGCCACTTGCATATATAACCATTTTATTTTTAGGATATTTTTTTTGAACATAAATACACACACACACACAAGAATAAATTTAATGGTGAAAACCCGTTCTAGGTGCCATTAGACCTTGGGCTATTAAAATACCAGATTCTAGTTGACATCTCTTGGTACTAAAAAATTCTAACTTTGAAAACCTCCTTGGTGCAATTAGATATATATATTTTTAAAATTAGTCTATTGATGGAAAAAATCTGATAAAAGAAAAAAAAGAGAATACAAGAGAATAAAATAAAATAAAATGATTAATCTTTCTAACACTCAATTTATAGTTTTTGTTGAAATTTCCATTTGAATACATTTCTAGGTTTTCGTGCATGTTACCAATCCATATGTTTTATCTACCACTACCGATCCATTGATGATTTCTAATACAATTGATCCATTGGTACTTTCCAATGTTGTTGATCAATCAATACTTTCTAATGCTATCGATATACCGATGATTTTCAATGCTATTGATCCATCAATACTTTTTGATGCTACAGATCCATTAATTTTATCCATTGTTACCAATGTTTTTGTTCTAGTAAAAGTCTTATGAGGCTATGAATCTAGTTTCCATTGCTATAGATCCTGGTTTTATGTTCCATTTTTCAGTGGCTACAATTATGGTTCAAGTGGATGCAAAACAATATCCTAGGTTTTTTTTTCATGCATGTGGTCATACTTCCATTTGAGTGGATTGAACCTCTACTATTTTGGGTCACTACCTTCTATGATGTCCTGGATGCACCAATTCTCCTACCAACTACCCATCTATTGTGCTAGTAACAAACCCTTCCCCATTTCTCTATTATTTCTCCGAACTTATTTATTCTTAAAGTTGAAATAGTCAGTGGCCCGTCCTTCCTTTGTTCCAATTTTATGGTCTATTTTTCCTCAATCTGGCTTATTTTATCTTTCAAGTTTGTTTGAGATCACCAGTACTAGATTTGTCTTATCTTTAAACAAAATCATCCTCCAAACGTATTTTATTCTAATTTCTTCACCTCTGCCATTACATCCTTTTTCATTGGCCAAAATAGTTTTGGGCACTGTTGCATCCTTTTTCGTTGGCCAAAATATTTTTAGGCACCGATGCATCATTCATCATTGGAAAAAATATTTTTCGACACTGAAAGGATATTTATCACTCATAATAATTTTATTTCTCATCAATACATCACTCCAAATATATTTTTCTTCAATGAAATATCGTTGAGATGAATCGTTTTCTGCGGAAACACTTCACTCCAAGAAATATTCCTTCACCAACATTTCACCAAAAAAATCATTTTTTGCAATGAAACACCACATATCATTGAGGAAAATATATTTTCTTGCTGAAGTATCACTAAGAAAAAATATTTTCTTCATCGACATATTATTGAAGAATTTTGTTTTCTTTGTCGATACATTGCTAAGGAAATTTTTTTTCCTCGCCTATACATTGTGAATAAAAATATTTTTCTCGCCAACATATCATTGAAGAAAATATTTTTCTTTGTAGATACACCAATGAGGAAAAATATTTTCCTCACTAATACATCGCTGAGAAAAATAATTTTTCTTAGCGACATGACGTTTCACAATTTTTTTTCGTTAGCGATTGCTTTCTCGTTGTCCCACTTAATTGATTTCACACATGTGAGGTAAGTTGACACATTTAAACTTTTGTACGACCTTTCCTTTTGGATTCTCGCATCCAATGGTCATTTTTCAGTTATAAAATCACATTTCCCTCCTCATTTGACCCATTACAGTCAGAGCTATCGTTGTATTCTTGGAGTAGATTCATATCACACCCTACACCACATTGTGAACTACTAACTCCCATTTCCTTCATCATCCACTCAACTGCTAACAGGTAAGAAATATTAACGGGGTACAACCCTCTCTTTATCTTATCTATTCTTTTAAAAAATAAAATAATTACGTGTAGGTAAACTTGGTCCATTCTTCCTTCACCCCATTTTTCCTTCTCATTCAACATGGTGAAAGATTTCCCCATTTACATTATATTTGTACCTTCAACTCACCCAACTCTCCCTCCCATGAATTTTTACGAATCCAAAGTAAGAGGTATTTCCCTCGATAGAACTCCTGTGCACGATATTCTCCCAAGGAAGTTTCCCTTTTGACCATGAACCTTTTGTTGCTCTTAGAAAAAGGGTTTCCATACAAACCCTGAGTGGAACACTAATGAGTATATAACATAGATTGCATTTTTAAAACCCTAATTGATGACATGGAGATACCTCACGGGCTGTGGAAACATAGAAGTTTTTCTTAGTGTGCCCATCAAATCTTGATATTTAAGAAAAGTAAGGGGAAATCCTTATCATTTTACTAAAAGTCAACCCAATTTTACTCACCATGTTATTTTTTCGAGGATTCCTCCAATAAACAACTCCCCTAGAATACATTTCTTCCACTTTAAATTTGCAGTTTTGAAATTCCAACCATGCTATTTTTTGTGTTTGTTAACATGGGTGAATCACAGGAAATATCAAAGCTACCTACCAAAGGATAATTGGAAAAGGTCCTATAATTGAGATAACCTTAGACAAGGAGGAATAGGAAGCAGGAAATAACATTCACATCCCCATCAAAATGAGTCCTATCACAAAATGCCAGATGAAGACCAGGGTTCTGGAATCTACCGTACCATTAGATGCTACATAATTCATAGGATAGCTACACACATAGCTTTATTCCCATGTTCAAAATCCATTTCCTGGATTATCCAACACATTGATGTGGATAATAGATTGGTAAGGGATTCCTAAGGAAAGGAAAGTACTTCTTTCATCCCTTCAATTCTTAGAACATGCTACAATTTGGCTGATGAAGAATTGGATTTTACTGAAGAATCAATGAAAGAATTCCCTTTGGATCCCAAATATGTAATGAAGAATTGGTGGATATTAGACAAGAATTTCAAGACCAGTTCATCCGATGACTACCCTACAAAGATGCTGAAAAATCCATATCATTATGTAGTATCCATGCTCTACAGAATATATGGATAAAATGATTCCTAGAAGTTCAAGGTTTCATGGGTCCCTCTAATACACTCTATCAAAAGCAATAGAAACATTTTCAATTGGGAATATATCCTATCATCCACCTTGGAGAAGATTGTATGAACTACAAAATGAATAGTCCCTAGGAAGCATCCAAATTTTCATATGTCATTTTATTTGTTGGATGTAGTATGCATGGTGCACACCTACCCTCACATGGGTTTGGATTTACAACCAAATGAACCTATGATACACATCTACTACCAATATTTATGGGAGCATAAATACCACATACACTATCATAAGATATGCAAGAAATTTCCTATTCCTATGTATTAATTACTATTCTATTCTCCAACACCTTCCAGGTTAGAGAAGGAAATGAATATAGTTGGGAAGGTAGGGAGATTGATTTGTAATGGAGAGTGGAACATATATTAGGATCTTTGGTGAAACCGAGGCTCCTCACCTATTTCCTAAATTTGTCCTTGATAAACATGTTTTGTAAGAAGTGACATACTAGATATTGGTGAATGGAGTAGGGGAATCTCTCGCTAGAGATAAAAAATCAACCTAGCCACCACTGCCATTATGGATAGGATCCTACTATTTCAAATATGTTAAGGAAGAACATGTAGAGATTGATACACTAGATACATTCCACTTTGGGGAGGAAATATTTGTTGATTAATTTGGTTGGTTGTCATTGATGTCAACCCTTGAAGAAAGTTCGGTAGCAAATTTCGATAGAACAAAGGTTTGGGTAATGGACCCAAGTTTGTTTGATGGATAATGGTATGATTTTTGATATATTTGCAGGTAAGACTATTCTATATGGATAGTACATGCCATTCCATTTTTGGTGGTATGTGGAATGTCACATAACTCCTCACGATTAGAGAGTTATGGCCGTGTGAAGCTGGAGAACCCTCATGAGTCATCTAGAAGCCCCAAAAGGTCAAAGTAGTCAAAGTGTTTGCAAAGAAGAAATTATTTAAATAATAAAGTGAAGTGATGAGTGTACTATAAGTCAAAGAGGATGCAAAATAAATTATTTAAATAATAAAGGTAATGGGTTAAGTTAAGCGGACAAGTGGTTGTAAGTGGGTTAACCCTAAAATAAGGAAAGTGGGTTAAGATGGTTAAAAGGTAACCCCTTGAGAATGCTACATGAAAGTATAAATAAGAGGCAAAGGTCTCTCATTTAATCACCTATTGAATATCATTGAATATCTTTTTGTGAAAGGTTATTTGGGCAGGTATTATTGATAGAGAAAAGTGTGTCAAAAAAAGTGTGGAAAGAAAAGTGCGGCAAAAAAAGTGTGGCAGAAAAATCGTGGTAGGAAAAATGCGGCAGAAAAATGCGATAAAATACAACTGTGACAAAAAAAGAGCGATAGAAAAAGTGCGGCAGGAAAAGTGCGACAAGATAATCGTGGCAGGAAAAGTGCAGCAAAAAAATCGCGGCAGGAAAAGTGCGGTAGGAAAATCGCGACAGAAAAAGTGCAGTAGGAAAAGTGCGACAGAAAAACCACGGCAGTAGAACACTACAAGAAGAAAAAGGTATGGTTTTCATATGTGTAGTGTTCAATTTATGAATCAAGTTGAGGGTTTGCCTTGTAAATATGTTGGATTCCCTCTTGGGAGTTTATGGCTTGTTGTAGAGTTGATATGAGGCAGGTCTACTGAAGTTTAGTATTGGTTCATGTTTGAGGGATTTTGGTTGAGGTATGTTGCTAAAGTTATTGGTACAGATAGAGGTTGTATAACAGTGAGTTTCTAGCACATGGTTTGAGGTATAGACTTGTGGTATAGTGTTTGAGGTATATGTAATCATATCATATTGGTTGATGAGTATACAATGACAGGTTTCTTAGTGACATATTCAGTTTCTACAGTTGAGGTACATGGTTGAGACAAGTAGTTGATGAGTTGGCACATACATGAGGTGTATAGTTGATGATGTTAGTACATATTGATGGGTAATAGTTTATCTATATTTGATGAATGATTGATACATATTTTGTGCATGTTTTATGCACTCGTTGATGGTACAGGTTGAGGTATAGGTTGGTGCATGGTTGATGCACTTGTTTATGGTACAGGTTGATTACAGGTTGTTTGGTACATGTTGGTGCATGGTTGATGCACTTGTTTATGGTACAGGTTGATTATAGGTTGATTGGTACAGATTTACAGTGGTATATATCATAGTGATAGTGTGAAAGTGGTTCCATCATTATACTTATACGTTAGGGCGGTTGGACGGGGCAAGGAAAAGTGGTTGTATGCACCTTCTGGTTGTAGTTGGAGAACATAGGGGGTTGTAGCCTCCTTCTGGTTGTAGCCAGAGAATTGGGGAGTTGGAGCTTCCCTTAGGTTGTAGCTAGAGAAACTAGGGGGTTGGAGCCTCCTTCCAGTTGTAGCTGTAAAAAAAGGGAAGTTGGTGCTTCCAATGAATGTAATTCTTAAAGACATATAAGAAAAATAATTTCGTGGTTTTCTCCCGCTTTGGGTTTCCACGTAAAAAAACTGGTGTACTGTGTATGTGTATGATTTCTCATTTGTTCATTGTTTATTTACTCTGCAATTATTGGATAATAATGCTACATTGATATAACACTTGCATATTGTGGTTAGAAAATGATTGAATTGATCTATTACTGATTCAACCCCCCTCTCAGTAATCCAACAATATAATGAAGGCATGATCCCCTGAAAAATGTCAATAAACACTGTCATGTCTGCTAATATAGGTGGAATTATGAATATGAGACTTGGAAGGATGAATAAATCCATAAGAGAGATGTAAAATATGATGATGTAATATTTAGAATGAGGTCCATCTCCCAACATAAAGGGAAATTGTAGTAGTAGGAATTAGCAAAGGAAAAGGAGGTAGAAAAGAATAAACTAGAAGAAGAAGATATAACAAAGGAAAAAGAGTAAGAAAAGAAGAAAAGGAAGTTTCAAGCCCTTTGAGATCAGGAAATAGAAACAACAAAATAAATACAGGTAGAAAATAATAGAAAAGAAGAAGATAAAGAAAAGAAAATAATCTAGAAAGAGGAAGAGGAGAAGCTCAAAAGAGAAGAGGAAGAAATAAAAAGGATGGGGGAGAAAGAGAAGAAATCTCACGAAAAGGAATAAAACATCGATCCATTGGATACTAGTAGTATAGAATCATCTTCCATCATACCCTTGATCAGAGGCCACTTCTCTCCAGGGGAGCTAGGACTAGGAGGATTCACACCCTCAAAAGCTAAGAAAGTGGCAAGTCTGAAGTCTTTAAGATTTGATAAGGATTCGGGAAAGTGTATGTAGTAGAGAACAAAAAGTTTGCTCGTTGCAAGAATTTCCCCACTTAGGGTCATAACAGAGACAAATAAAGTTGAAGATATCAAATAAAATCCCTTTTCCATGGCTTCAGTGAGTGTAGCATTCATTGAGGCCGTGGAACAAAATCTCAAGAACGTGGTCCAAGAGAACGAAGAATACAAGTATAAAATCAAGAGTTTAGAGGAGGAAGTGAGATTCTATAAATTTGATAGAACCAATATCATTGAATTGAGAATATGTTTCAGTGAATTGAGGAAGGAATTCTAGGATACAACCAAGAAGCTATATACTGATGTGCAAGAATTTCAAAACATAGTTGCTAAAATCATATTACTATTGGCCAGAGGAAAAAAAAAGAATACATAATTCATAGGAATAATATTGGCCATGAATGAAATGAAGAAATGGGAAAAGGATAATATTGATTCTCATGAAAATATCCCAAGGATGATTGTCAGAGAAAATTACTTAAACTATGCAGATGTTATAAACTACCAATGAATTGGGGAGAAACCAGAAAGGGATTTAAAAAATTCCCTCAACACCTACATAAAGTTACAGATGATCGCCACCAAACTTGTAGCCAGGTCTGACTTGCCCAAAATTGAATATTTTGGAAAGCCAAGGATAGATGACCACATTAAAATTGAGTTGGAGGTATCCATACACTCCAGAAAACTTGCTATAGGGATCCCTCAAAGAGTGACCGACACCATAATGAGGGAACATTTGGTGGTTCTTTCAAAGGACCAAGACTTGATAAGCTCCTTCTTTATCACATTACAGAAGGAGATGAATATTTTTTTCCAAGATTCAACAATGTATGAAATCACTTTAGAAAGCATGTTGTTCATCATGGTGATATTGATTTACACTTATCATGAAGTGTGGGTAGCTTATGTTAGGGACAAAGTTGAGGGGTGTTTGTAAAAATATTCCTGATTGTAAAATATTATTGTAAAGTAAGAAAAGAATAAATAGGGAAAACCAAAAGTTTTAACAGTCAATGGGAAGCCAAGAAGTCCCAAGAAATAGTTGCAAAACTCAACTATATATGATGAATAACACCCATTTTGAAGGGGATCTTACATTTTATAATTTTAGGAAAAATTTCTGAAATATGAATAGATAGAATCTCTCAGGGCCATTTTGAAGGAGAAGGAAGTTTGGTGATTATGATGCTTTTGGCTATGAATTGTTTCTAGCTTATTCATGATTGTTGTGAATGTTGCAAGGTTGTATTGCTCACTTTACATACTACTCTTATGTGAATGTTGTAGCTTTGTAGTGTATTTCTTTTCCAATATTATTGTTCTGAGATGATGAATATATAGTTCTGAATATGTTAATTGATGTAGATTAATATTGGCATTTGATTTATTCATATATTACTAATACTTGTCCCTATTTGGAAACTAATTGTTAAAGAGTGTATGCATGAGTTAGTGATTTTACTATTTGTTCATTTTTTAGATAGTTTTCTCCTAGATAGGATAGTTTAGAATATATTTCATTTCTGCATTTAGTTTTAGTTCATATTACATCCTTTGGATCTATGCATAGGATAACCCCTCATACCCATTTATCCTAGTAATGGAAGTCGGTCCAGAATCTATATGGGATCCTATCCTAAATAGTGTGGAGTCTAATTAGGATTTCATACCATGGAGTGAACCTATCCATTGAAGGGAATTTTTCTCACATCAATAGATTTTTGGCACTAGAAGGAGGGCCTAAGGTTTTATGGTTGGAAGAAATCCTTGGTATTCACATGGAAAAACCTCTAAAAATACCACACATAAAAAGAAATCCCATCTCTTTCCTACTAAGAGTAATAATCATGTGTTGAAAATCCCCTTTGAAGATTCTCCCCCTGCTCTTGAGAGTCATATATTCAAAGACCCAGAACCTCTAGCTGGAAATGTGTACATTATTCCTAAGCTTGAAGTTTAAGCAGTTTGACGTATCACTCATTCCTTAGAAAAATGGATTAGTTAGTTACATGTAAAACCTTTTCTACCTAGACAATGAGATACTCACAAGACTATAACCAAGTCATATGTCTTGGTCAATTCTGTCAAAGATTTAATTGAGTTTTCCCTTTAGGATATTCTCAATCCCTTAGATCATATACCCCTGACCCCTCCAGGATCACCTCATTCTTCTTCTTATTCTGAATATGAATTTAATGAGAATATTGGATAAAGTTTTAACATGGTTGGTAACCAAAATTGTGTCCCCACAAGGATGTCACATGGAGCTTTGAAATTGGAAGGATCCTTGCATGACTTACTTAAATTCCTAGAGAAGCTCTTACCTAGATTTAATCTTGACAAATCATGCACCTCGGAAGACCATATCAATATTTTTTACCTCTATGTCAGTCTCATGGATTTTGAATATGAAGATGTAGTTTGAAGAACTTTTCCATATACATTTGAGAACAATGCATCTACATGGTATTACAAATTTCCTGTTATATCCATTGGGAGTTGGCATGCTTTTGAAAGAGATTACCTAAAAAAATTCAAAGAAAGAAATATGTTGCAACTCTTCTATGAGAATTAATCACCATTATAATAAAAAAGAAGGAAAAAATTAAAGATTTTAACCAATGATTCACAACAATTCTTAATAAATCTCATGCTAATTCCCAACTTGCCGAAGTATTGTTGGTAGAATATTATAATTCTTTACATGCCTCTATTTAATGTTTGTTAAAAGGGCTAGTAAGTTGAAACTAGTAGAAAATTATGAGGAAGCCAAATATGTAGAAAATGAGATGCTATCTCTAGTTGGTAACCACAAGGTGGAATATAACAAATTTGTTGGCAATAAACCCTTGTTATTAACCAAGCCCATGCAAAAGGAGCTAGCTAATTTGGAAAGTGTGCTCAATATACTAAAGAAATTACCCAATGGAGTTTTTGATTTGAAAAAGAATGTTGGTGAAGGGTCTTCACATCATAAACGTTTTTGAACTTTCCACAAGAAAAAAACCCAACCCAAGCCGCATGAATCCTCAAAATTTAATATAAACCAGGATGAGTTTGTGTAACACCCCAGGTTTTGAACCCCCATTTTAAATAATGTATTGTTACAATGCTGAGAGGCCAGAGTGCCCAAACAATTATTAAAAGGCCAGTGTGCCCAAGACATGTAATGTTTTTTTTATCATTATTAATACTAAATACATG
>WSFP011429725.1:0-21791 GCA_009831015.1 Picea engelmannii | reverse complement strand
GACAAACTTTTCTCTTTGAGAAGTGTTCTTGCCATATTCATTATTGTCTGATTTTTCCTTTCAGCCACTCCATTCTGTTGTGGAGTATACCTGGCTGTTGTTTGCATGATAATGCCTTGTGATTTGTAGAAATTTGCAAATTCATTGGAGTTGTATTCTCCTCCTCCATCATACCTGAGTGCTTTTATATATTTGCCACTCTGTTTTTCAGCTTCTGCTTTGAATTCCTTGAATTTTGCAAAAGTTTCAGACTTGTGTCTGAGAAAGTAGATCCAGATTTTCCTGCTAAAATCATCAATAAATGTTAGAAAGTAAAAGCTACCACCTATTGACTCTGTTTTCATTGGTCCACAGAGGTAAGTGTGAACTAGTTCGAGATGTTGTTTGACTTGATTGGATGACTGTGGAAAACTAGTTCTCTTATGTTTTCCAAGTATGCAAGACTCACATGGGGAATTTTGTTCTTTGAAGATGAGAAGACCTTTGACCATGGAGTTCTTCTGAAGAAGACTTAGACTCTTAAAGGGTATATGTCCAAATCTTGTATGCCAAACCATTGTTTCATTCAGGGTGGATGCACTTTGTGCATATGGTTGAATCAGATTTGCAGTTCTAAGTGTAAGGGGAAACATCCTATTCTGAGTCATGTGGATTTCAAAAATCAATTTTCTGCTTGGGATTTTGTCATATATCTTGCAAGATGCTCCCTCAAAGAGTACCTTATAGTCATGTTCAATGAGCTGTCCTACACTTAGCAGATTATGTTTCAGATCTGGAACATGATAGACATTGTTTATGTCTTTCTTTTCATTTTGTTTAGTAAGAATAGGTACAGTTCCTTTGCCTTGAACTTTGACTAAGGAATCATTTCAAAGTGTAATATTAGATGAGATTGAAGAATCAATGCATGAAAGTAAACCTTTGTTACCTGTCATGTGATTGCTGCATCCACTGTCCAACAACTAGAGATCTTTAGGTTGTTCTTCAGTCTTGTGGCATGAGAGAAACATACCTTTTGAGGTTTCTCCCGTATGATTTGACACATGTGCTCTGTCTGAGAGCTGATCTGCTTGCTTCTTCCTACATTTAGATTCATAGTGCCCATACTTTTTGTAGTAATAGCATTGTATGCTTGATTTGTCATTTGATCTTCTCCCTCTGCCTCTTTGAGGCTAAAAGTTCTGATTCTGGTGTTGTTGTCTGTGACCTTCGAAATTTTGATGCTGGCTTTGTTGTCTGTTACCTCCATTTGAGTGTTGGTCACTTGTAGTACTCCCTCATCCTTGGTGACCTCTGGCTCTTCCTCTGCTGAAGGAGAATTGAGTTTTGAAAACATTGGCGATTGACTCATCTGTGAGATGCAGTCTGGTCTCATGTGTCACCAGGGAACCAGTCAATTCATCTATTGAAAAACGTGACAGATCCTTGGATTCAAGGATTGCTGTAACAACCATTTCAAATTTCTTTGGTAAACTTCTGAGGACTTTCTCAACAATGCGTTGATCAGTGATGGCTTCACCAATCAATCTGATCTGGTTCACGATTCCCATGACTCTGGTCATGAACTGATCCACATTTTCAGACTCTGTCATTCTTAAAGTCTCGAATTGTGTCCTCAAGGTCTGCAGTTTGACTATTTTGACCCTGTCATTGCCTTGGTAGGCTAATTTAAGGATGTCCCAGGCCTATTTTGAAGTACTAGCGCCTGTGATTTTTGAGAAAATCGAATCATCCACAGAATTTTGAATCCAGAATTTAGCTTTATTTTCTCTGTTCCTCTGAGTTGCCTGAGCAATTCTCTGCTGGTTTGTCATGGCGGCAAGGTCTGCTGGATCTGGTTCCACATATCCAAGATCCACTGGATCCCAACACTCTTGTGCTTGCAAGAAGGATTTCATTCGAAGAGACCATAACTCATAGTTCTTTCCAAGAAGAATCGGGCCCTGAGTTGGTCCTAAATTGCTAGACGTCGCGATCTTTTAAAGAATTTAACAAGACAGAAAAACAATTGTTAGAAAATTTTGTATTTATCTGTTTCCTGCGCTTAAACCAGGTCTGCTAATTTATTGCAGTGACTTCGGAACTATGCGATTCTAGATTTCGCGAGTTTTGGCTTCACGATTTTGACTTCGGGACTTCGTTATATGAGTCCTCTGAACTCTTGTCTCTCCAACTTCCGATCGTCAAAGAGAGTTTAACGGCCTTGGATTGGCCCTTAGTCTCCGTGCAATGTGACCACGCGCCTAAATGTTAAAGCGCTATCGACTTTTCGCAATTTGGAGAATAGTGATGTCTGTGATGGTTCTTTATCCTCTGAGCGACCACAACGCTATGACCAAGGGATTAACCCAAAGTCCTTTTCGCAACTCGCACCTTCGTGAGTTCATGGGTTGAACTCTCGTGCCCTCCTGTTGCGATCTCTCGAGACACAATAAGTCAACGCCGGGTTGACTCCTCCCTTGACACTTTTCGCTATTCACAACCTCGCAAGTTGAAGCATCAAGCCTTCACGCTCTTATCCCGCGAATCCCTGAGATGCGAGAAATCAACGGAGTGTTGACTCCTTTTTCTAGGTGACGCATGTCTGCCTATCTATCACGCGGGACCCACCTTATGACTCTGCCATGTGTTCCCTCGTGCCTAAGCTCTTGGCACTTCGCGACTTCTACAGTCGAAAAAAGATCCCTTCAACCTCCGAACCTCTGAATACACGATACGCGATGGGGTTCCTGATCCAACGGTCCTCCTATTCTCTGGATCTAACGACTATCCTTACTCCTCGCGATTTCGCAACTTCGCGACTTCGTGAGTTGGGACACCCAACTCTTGGGCTCTCGCTCTGCGAACCTCTGAGTTCACGAAGTCCGAAATGCCGAAACTTCCCTATGGACACTTCAACGGTCCAGATCTTCTTGTGATCTGACGGTCCAGATCTTCCTGTGATCTGATGGTCCAGATCCTTTCGGGATTTCTTGAATTGGAATTTCGCGTTTCGGGGTATGGAGTGCAGTCTCCTTTGCTCGTCCAACTCCCGATTCCCTATTTCGCGATAGCGTTAGATCGATGGCTCACGATCTTTCTCGATCCAATGGTCCATAATGAATTGGGATTTCACAATTTGTGAATTTTCACGACAATCTTCTGACCTTTACACCCTACGAGTCAGCGAAATGCCGAGATCTCGCCATGTGTCCTCCTTGATGGATGGTCCTAACGATTTCATGACTTCGCAAGTCGAAATTTCTTCTGTGCGCTCTAGAGGACTAATCCTCGTGCACTTTCTCACGGATCCGACGACTGTCGGTTCTCTGCGCGAAATCTAACGGCTGAAATTCTTTCGCCTTTTCTGTGCTCTCCTCGTCACTTCTGAACTGAATTTTCACCTCCGATCTCTTTGCAGGACGGATCTTATGGCTGCGATTTCTCGTTCTTGGTTCCTCTGACGTGTTCTTTGCTGCCTTTGCAAGGATTTTCTCCCGTGGAAGAAAAATTCGTGAATCTTTCAAAGATTTGAAAGAATTTCACGAGTTCTTTGAAGCTTACTATTCTCTGCTGCAATATTTGACGGAGGAGAGATATTTCCCGAAATTATTTAAATGATTCTGCCTCCTGCAACAATCTTTCACAAATTTGAATGAATTTCTTTGAATTCTTCAAATGTTCCTGCCTCCTACAACTCTTCTTCATGAATCTTTAATGAATATAAAATTGTTCACAATTCTTTAGAGTTTCTCCTTTTGCAGTCTCTGCTTCCTCGATCTTTCAAGCGTATAGCGCTTTGCTTCCTCGTGGGAGTTTCCTGCGATGATCTTTTGAGTGAAATGCGGACAAAAACTTTCTCTCCAGTCTTTGTGAAGTGGCTCACTTCCTGTTCTCTCGTTCACAGTGTACGCTCTGCGCTGTTTGAGGATCTGGTTGCTCTCCAGTCTGTGTGAAGAGGCTTACTGTTGAAGCTCTGATACCATGATAAATTGTGATGCAAGAAATGCAGAGAGAAAGAATAAAGCAGAAATAATATTCAGTATATTGAGAATGTAAGGAGAAAGTACAATGAGAAGAATTAATGAAGTGATTCAATGCAAAAGGAAAATAGCCGAGCTAAATAGGCTCAAGCAAATCAAGAAAAGAAAGTACAGCTAGCCAGGACAGCTGGCAGTGTATAGTCAGACTATTGAGGTTACATTATATTTAACAACATTGCCTTCTTCGTCTATAACTGTGTTTGAGTTTTAGTCATGTTAATGGATGAAGGCCCAAGATCCGGAGCTCCCATCGGGTCTAGGATAGATCTTAATAAAGTCAACATTTCCTTTCCTTTCTTAACAACGTTATGCTTGCATGTATGCATAGTGTGAAAGTCTACAATTCGCTTAGGGAACCTCCTCAGGGAAATCTTGATGACAATAGGGCTAAGGCTGTGCTGTTTGAAGTGATGGGAGATATTCTTTGCTAGGCCATGGACTTCAATTGTTAATGCTAATGCATTTGCATTAGTATTAACATTGGAGTCTTTACTCTTCATTAGCATTAGCATTGGAGCCTTTATGCTTTTAGATTTTACCATAGCATTAGGAAGGGAATAAACATACTCTCGAAGGGATTACGTCTGGTTTCCTTGAAATTATCACCTCTCATTACATGGAGAAGTTATTGAAGAAAGACCAGTCATGAATTATTGCATAGTTCAATGCCATAAAAGTAGTGGACACCCCCCTAGGAGATTCATTTTGATTTGTAATTGGTCCCCTCTAAACATCAACATGTATTTGAATTTTCCAAGGGTTTACCACCTTCATGAGGTGAGCATGACCATGGTATTCCACTGATTCTCGATAATTTACCACCCAATATGTGTCCTTATAGGCACTGATTTGTAGAGAAGAATGAAATTGAAAATATTATTCAAGATTGTTGGAGGTTGGATTCATACATCCCAGTACCAGTGCCTACTCATCACGAATAGTTATGGTATTAAAGAAAGAAGGTGATTGGTACCTGTGTCCTAATTTTCACACTCTCAATAAGTTAAGCATCAAATACAAATTACTCATCCGAGTTATTGATGATCTCTTGGATGAACTTCATGGAGCCAAGTTTTTCACCAAACTTCACCTTTGTTCTAGATACCACCAAATATAGATGAAAGAGGCAAACATCTGGAAGATAGCCTTTTGCACACATGATGGTCATTATGATTTTTTACTGATGCCCTTTGGCCTTTTCAATGCTCCATTCACCTTCTAGAGCTTCATGAACAGAAATTTTCCACCCTTTCTACGTAGTTTTTTGCTAGTATTCTTTGACAATATATTGATTTACAACAAAACTTATGATTCCCACATAAAGCACGTCGATAGAATCTTGCAACCCCTGCGAGACCTCCAACTATTTATGAAATGCTCCAAATATTCTTTTGGGGTTTAGAGGTTGAATATTTGGGTCATTTTACTATTAGGATGGAGTACGAGTAGATCCCAAGAAGTTGCGGCTATACAAGAGTGGCCCCAACCCAAGCTGTTGAAGAGCCTGCATTGGTTCCTAGAACTCATCGATTGCTATTGGAAGTTTGTAAATAATTATGAAAAATTCTTGCCCCCTCAATATCACTTCTAAAAAAGAATGCCTTTGTATGGAGCGAGGCAACAATCCACGCCTTCTCAGCTTTAAAGGATGCCATGTGCACTACTCTAGTATTAGCAGTGCCATATTTTACTAAGACTTTTATCCTAGAATGTGATGCCTCGAGTAGAGGTCTTGAAGCAGTTTTGATTCAAGAAGGGCACCCCTTGGAATTCACTAGTAAGCATTTGTGTGATCACAATTCGGGTAAATCCACATATGAGAAAGAGATTATGGCTATCCTTCATGCAGTGGGGACTTGGTGTCCACATCTCATAGGGTGATGTTTCCAGATCAAGACTGACCATCCTAGTGTGAATTATTTTCTAGAACAAAGTTTATCATCACTAGAGAAACATAATTGGGTCACCAAGATGTTGGGGTATGATTATGAGATTATTTATAAGAAGGGTAAAGAAAATGTGGTGTTGATGCTTTATCTTGGCAATTTGAGGAGGGTGTATACTTCATTTCCTTTTCTTTACTTGTTCTAGGTTGAATCAAGGAAGCCCATCGAGAGTGATTGGAAAATGACACTCTTGTTCAAATCATCAAAAGGTTACATGAAGATTCCAACCCTCCTAAAAGGTATACATGGAAACCAGATACATTGAGGTATAAAGGGCACATTGTTTTGGTAAAGAATTTTACCTTCAAACAATGGGTCTTAGAGGAATTGCATTCGTCACCTATAAAGTGTCACTATGCTTTCATAAAACCTATAAAAGAATTAAATGCTCATCTTTTGGGAAGGCATGGAAATAAACATCTAGGATTTTGTAACAACCCGTGACACTTGGCAAATAAACTAGGGTGAGATAGTGAAGATGCCAAGGGAATTGAAACCACCATTGTAACAACCCCACTACAATCCCCAATTTCATTAATGCATAATGTAGATATGAATGTGGCGATGACCAAGCGATGTAATATGCATAATGTATTTTCTGTTTTTAAATAAATAAATTGTGATATTAGATGCTAGGGAATATCGACAGAGATAAGAGCTGAGTTTTCCATAAGAGAAGAGAATGTCTAAGAGGGGTTCAAGGGGGAAATTAATTATGGGTATTAATTCAACCCATTTTCTTGAATTCTATTATCATTGGGGACAACTTCTATTTTCTGTTTGACTGTATGAGATCCCAACCAGTAAAATCATGTAAGAGGGTGGGTGTGAGAGTCACATCCCATAGTTATTGGAGAGCATAGGGATGAAGTAGAACCAACATTGGGCAGAGTGAGCATTCGACTATCTTGAGAAAACAGAGGAAATTTCTATGGGTAGATATAGGAATTTTTTACACATTGATTTTTACATGAACAACAAGCAGAGAGTAGAGAAAAATAACACTAGAGATAGAGCAAGAAGGTTGGGAGAATTCTGGAGCATTTTGGAGTTGAAGATTGAAGATCCAGGTTGTCAGGCATGAAGAGTGAACTCTTGTGTGAGTTGCACTGTAACAACAAGTGTTTGCTGTTGTTTCTACTAGTTTTCCTGATAGTGAGTTTCCTTGAGTTCCTAGTAGAGATATTCCTAGTTATCCATGCTAGAGAGACCCTGATAAACGAATGGGACGACCAATGGAGTGAGAGCAGTGAAGGGGTACATTCATTGGGTGGGAAGGTCAAGAGAAAGAGAGCTGGAGGAAATTCAAGATAGTTGGAGGAGAGTACAAGTGGGTTGTGGGATATCCGAGTTATGAGGGGACAATGAGAGACACCCTTTTCTTGTGGTTTCCTAGTCCCAGATTGGGGGTGACTTGCTGTTGAGATTTGGAAAAGCAAGTCTATGGTTGGGTGGAACATCCTTTCCAAGCAACTTGCTGCACAACTAATTTAAAAAGATAACTGTTTATCCATTTTCCTGATTTAATTTATGAGATTAACTGATGTGTGTTTTACTCTGTGCATGAGAATGAATTATATGTTGTGGTGAAGTTATTAGCTATATTTATGTTTTTAACTAGTATGGACAATTGCATGAGCTTGATTGTCATGTTGTTTGTAATTCGATGTTTGAATTTATATGCTAATCGATTTTAGCAGTAACGGTAACGAGATTCTAACTTGGTGCTTGAATCGTCATGTGTGCTGGGAATAGTTGTTGCACATAGTACAAAGTTTGTTGCACATACGATGGGAATAGTTACCATCCACGGTATGAGCCTATTGTGCATGCAATTTGTCTCAATGAGAATGTGACATTCATGTTAGCTAGCATGATGTAGTTGCATTTAAATAATTGGTATATGCAATGGTTAAATTTGTGTGTAATTCATAGTTGGTAAGATATAAGAATTTAGTTAGTAGAAACATTTCAAATTTATGTGTTTTTTCCACAAGTAATGTTCCTTGGTTAAGCTGGGGGATGTTACAACTACTTATTCCAACACATATATGGACTAACATCTTTATGGATTTTATAGTGGGACTTCCAAGAGGGTAACAAATTAGTGATCATGGTGGTAGTCAATCATATTTCAAATACGCTTATTTTTGTGCCTTATCACACCCATTTACCCCTTCCTCAGTTTCCCAAGTCTTCATGGACTAGTTTTAAGTTACATGGCAAAACCACTTCCATTGTCTTAGATTGGGACCCTACCTTCACTAGAAAATTTTGGTAGGATTTTTTTAAACTTTAGGGTACCTAGATGAACATGAGCACTGCATATCATCCCCAAATAGATAGTCAACCTAAAGTGGTCAACAAGTGCTTAGAAACCTATTTGCAATGATTTGCTTTTAAAAAAATCACACTAATGGGAACAATGGCTTCCCCTTATAGAATTGTGGTACAATTCCTCTTATCACGAAACTACCAAAATGACACCATATGAAGCTCTCTATGGAAAAAACCCCTTTTTTGTGATTTCCTATTTACTAGGCACCTCCAAGGTTTCGGCAGTGGATAACACACTTCACCCCAAAGAATCCATTCTCTTCTCAATTAAGGATAATTTGTTTATGGATCAAAATAGAATGAACCAACAAGAATAAAAATGTCACTTCGAATGTTCCTTTGCAACAGGGGATTAAGCATTTCTTCATCTTCAACCCTATAAACAAACATCACTGAAAGACATAACGCCTCAACAATTAGCACCAAAAATCTATGGACTCTACAAGATCATCTGGTGCACTGGACATGTGGCCTACAAGTTCACTCTTCTAGCCCATTCCAATATTCATACAATATATCACGTGTCTTATCTGAAAAGGGTCATGTGATTAGAGTGCAAGGTGAAAACCATCTTACCAGAAGTTGATGAAGAAGACGCCATTAAGCTCCAACTAGAAGTAATATTGGATACCAAAGAGCATAAATTACACTAGCTCAAGTTCTGTGAAGTATTGATCCAGTGGAAAGATATGCAGCTCGAATATGCCACATGGAAACTAACAACGATTCTACAATAATTTCCTCATCTTCAACCTTGGGGACAATGCTACTTTTGAAGGGGAAGGTCATGTTAGGGTCCTATCATAACCACACTACTTTAGGCTACCTAGGAGTTAGTCAATTGATGCATGAGGACATCCTCTTTGAATAAGGCCCATTAGATAGTAGTTGATAGTTATTTAATGTAAAAGGGTCCACTTTATAAGACCAAGTAGGTAGTTGGTACCCATTAGTGATGAGACCACAAGTAGTTAGGCCTTTTCTTTTGAGAATCTATTTAAAGAGATATGCAGCTATGGAGTGTTTTGTCGTGCATTGTTGTATTTGGAGATTTTATCAATGAAAGGTTGTGCCAACTTAAGAGGCAAGTGAACAATGTTTTCTTTCTTATAATTATCATAATACAAGGGTATATTTCTCATATTTCATCTTATTTGTCTCTTGTATTTCATTTTTTGCAATTATATTCTCTGCATAATTGGTTGTGTTTCAAGTTTAAGGGTTAAGGAATACTTCAAATTATAGCTTTACCCTTTTCTTTGGATACTCTATTCACTATCAACAACACAAGTGGGAAAGTCCCTTGCCTTTGTAGTTGAACAAGTTATAACCCTAATTTTCTCACAATCCTTACTATGATATTCCATGAATGGTTTTCACATCCAAGAGGGTCACCATGAATTAAGGAAACATTTTCATAGTGGGAATGTTATCACAATCATGGCACTCAAATAAAATAAGGGGGAATTTTTTTTATTTAACAAAACCTCTTCTTCACCTTTGTAAGAGTGATACCTATATTTTGATTCGAAGAGGGAGTTATGATATTACCTTACCTTTTCCTTTGGAGCTACAATCATGAATTAAGCCCTAGCCTTGCATTTGAATGAGTGATCACTTGACCTAAAATTTGTTTCAAGGTAAGTTAAGCGATAACCATATCACCACACTGATACCTTTTTCTAGAAGCAAAACAAGCTATAACCAATGCTTCACACTTGATGGAACAATTGTGACTTTCCTAACTTTTGCTTTTGGATTTGTGAGGACATGTACAAAAATGACCTTTGCACCTATGGTTGCAATTGTGAGATAGGTTTCAATTTGAGTTGGCTCAATTGATAATACCATTGTGACATTAAGTATGCTTTATATGATTTACTAGTGAATCTGTTAAGGTTTAAAGTTGAGTGCCTTGGATCATACTCGTGAGATTGAACTTGAAGCGTTCAAGTCTCCTTGCATTCAAAATTGCAAGTGTGACTTAATAGGGTTCGGATAGGATACTAGCATACTCATGAAGAAACCATTAAATGGATAAGAGTAACTTTGTACTTGGTAGAGATATTTCTGTTTCTATTTTAGTTGGTAAAGTAACTGTTAGTCCCTAAACCCGTTTCTACCTTTATGTTCCTAAAATTTAGCCTATCCATTCATAAGCCTTTTTCTAAGCCAAATTTGTCTTTGGTTGCTGCACATTTTATATTTACTGTTTATTTTTGGTGTGATTTCCTTTGATTAAATTCATATTCATTTGCTTCTTATAAGGTATGTTTAGAAGTCATTACATGGATTAAGATGTGTCACATCAGATTTGTTTGGTTTACATATCCAATTAAAGGTATTTTCCCAATATTTAAACGATAAACATGTTCGCTACAAGAATGATGTTGTTCTTGTAGCACACAACAAACATCATGAATACAAGGTGTGTTTCAAGATTCAAGTTATTTGACAGTACATTATGATCATGCAGGAGTATCGTGCAAATGGTTGTTTCATATTTCAAGTATTGTTTTATCCATAGAACGATCGATGAGTACGAGCTAATATCTGTTTGTACCTTCATCAAACTTAAGTGTCGGGTTATGATTTAAAACATTCAAAATCATCATTTGAAACATTTAAACAATTTTGTAATGAGAAGAAATGTTTATATTATTATCAAAGGCAGCCAAACCCTTATGTGTTAGTCATTATGTGCAATTTTTTCTTAACCTCATTTGCAGAAAAAATGAAACCCTAATTCTCACAGGAAAAAAAATTGAGTTCGTGATCAATAGTATATTGCCCAAAAAAGGTGGTCAAATACACTGTTTAGAACCAGATGGAATTGAGTTATTGCAAGATTTTCTAGAAATCAAGAAATTTTTTGTTTGGGGCCTATCCAAAATGCTAGCTAAGGTTTCATTATTTTGCTATAGGGAGTTTAGAATTCCATTAGAAATTTGATTTGACCATATATTTCAAACTATGCATCCATTCTCTGTGAAATTTGGAGGGGACATGCATTAGAGTAAGATGAATAAACCCAATGAATTCCAAATCAAATTAACCCATATTTTTCAAGAAATGAGTCATTGTCACCTACAACCATTTTATGTTTTTCTCAAAAACTGTGAACTGGGTTTATCTCAAGATTGGCGTGCCGAAGCATCATGATGATATTAATACGGTGAACAAAAATAAACCTGACATAGTTTTTCATTTGGGAGAAAAATGGTAATGAACATATATAGGTAATCCCATAACATCCTTAATTTTGAAACAAGGGTTTGTGGAATGTGATAAGGTTTATACTAGGAGGAGAACCAAATAAATGTCACGGGAACTTCAATAATCTCTTCCACAAATAGATGTTGAGCCTGTAAAAGAAACCCATGACATACAAGTTGAGAAATATTTAGAGTTGAGACGAAGCAGGAGGAATAAAGGCAAGCAACATGTAGACTGTCCTAACATACCCAAAACCAAACCCACAAATAAGCTAAGATTCAATGCTAAAGATTTATTCAAATATTCTATGAAGAAAGACAAAAGATGTCTGTTGAAGATGAGCTCTTACAATCATATGATGAGATAGAGAACCACTATGTTCTCAATCCTTTATTTCCAAAATATTATATGGAGAAGGGAACATCCAACTTACCTAAACCTGCAAAGAAGGACATTATTGAAGTGAAATCCTCAAAGGGATATAAGCATGAAATAAGGCCTAGAAAGCCTAAATGTTCAATTGACTTAAATATGCATGCATCAGAAGAATACCAAGATGAAGACAGGGATAAAACAGGAGATGTATTAGAAAAACAAAGATACAAAAATTCAAAATTCCAAGCTATGACAGAAATTGAAGAAAGATGCACAATTTCTTGTAGGTGATTGCTTTTGCAGTCATCTTCTGACGTGTTTCCCAAGCAAATGGTGAAGAATTTGGAAAATCCATTAAAAACCCACTTGCATAATGGGACAAATTAGGTGACATGTAGCCCATTTAAAAAAAAAAAAAGTGAACCGTTTAAGAGGTAAAGGTGGAACTTTGGGGCTGATTTTTCCATGTTTGCTGAATTTTCCAGATTTTTCTATATTTTCCAGTGCTGCCACCTCATCAATTTGACCTGGATCCTGATTTTGTGCTATAGAAATGGGATTAGATCCATTTATTTAGAATCTTACTTTGAATTGGTTATTGGGAATTAAGCTTTGTAATTTTATAAAAAGAAAGATGAATGAAGAACAAAAAGGGGCTTCCTCTTGGAAGGAAGTTGAGTTCATATTTTGTGGCATTCAAGGAACATATTGATCAAAATTGTAAAGTTAGAATCTGCAACATTTTTACACTCAATTGAAAAACATTATGATGGTTAGACTATCTTTTCTATGTATTTATTTCTTCTGTCTTATTTTGAATGCATCTGAAACTTTTGCAAAGCAATGGTGTATACTGTTATGTTTTGAATTACAATTAAAGATTTTGCTATTAAATTCATCTTTTCAGGATTTGCATTAAAAATGATCATTTTTGGTTTTTGAATATTATTTGGGAATTTGAAATTTCTTCTTTACAAGTGAACAGATTGTAACTTGTAATTTCTCTTTCATCAACTTTTACTTTATTCATCTAGCTAATCAAAGTGATTTCCTTTGACTAAGTTGAATGTTGTGGAAACCTGATTCAAAGTGTAACCTGATCAATTGTTGTCCAACCTATCCATTACTTGATCCAAAAACCAATCTATAAACTCACTTTGATTTACAAATATAAACCATTGCAATAACTAAGGTTCCCTAGCTTTCCCCCTAGCATTCGGAATGACTTTAGAGATAACATCTTTTGGCGCCGTTGCTGGGGATGGAGTAACGAAGAAATATTTCCCTGGGAGAACAACAATGATCAGAGCTAGATCTTGATGGTGAAAAAGAGTTAGACACATAATTGTGAATGCAAATCATTCACCTGATGACTCCATGATTAAAGACTCCATTGGAGGATGAGCCCTATTAACAAAGAAATGAAAAGGCGGAAGGGAAATACCAGGTATCAACTTATGAGTTTCCTCCATGAGCTTATATTCTTTTTCATAAATTCTTTCCTATTTTTCCCGTTGCATGTCAGAAGAATTATCCTATGATTTGTATACTCAAATGACCATAAACCTACAACTGTATATTCCTCCTCGAGGAAAGAGGATTTTCCTTCTTCTTGCATTGTTGATCTTGATCCATTTCCTTAATTTGAACCATATGAAGATCATGATGTCCATATTTCAGTTCCTCCTGAAGATAACCCATCTTGTAAACATGTATATATTGAAGCTGATTCACTACCTCCTGCAATAACTGTTGTACCTTATCATCAACTCACTAAAGTTCAGTCCAAGATTCGAGAGGGTTACAAACCTATGAAACTACCATTTATCCTCCATGATTTTCCTCCTAATTTTCTAGAGTATCTTCCTAGGTTTAATGGAGGAGACCATGTTACAACTGAGAAACACATGGAAGCCTTTGAATGTCTCATATACAACTTTGAAATCATTCATGAAGATGTGTTTATGAGAAAATTATCTCAATATTTACACGAAGATGCTAGGCTATGGTTTAGAAACTTGAAGGCTGATTCAATAAGATCATGGGAAAATTTTCATGATCTTTTCCTGAGATATTTGGGTGAGAACAAATCTTATGAGCAATACCTTTATGAGTTTAGTTCCATGAAGAGGAGGAGGGATGAGCGTGTTGTCAGCTTTAATAGGATATTTTGGAACTTTTATCTCAATATTCCTATTGATATTTGACCATCTGAAGCTGCTGTTAGGGTGTTTTACACCACATCTCATCATCATCCTTATTTAACTTTATTCCTTAGAGAAAGGAGATATTTAACCTTGCAACAAATGTTTATAGATGTTCAGGAAGTTGAGGACAATATTCAAGCTTGTGGAAAGCTCTCATATGAGGTTTGGGACGAAGTTGTGGATGCACATGAACTTGATGAAGAGTATGAACAACAAAGATCAGATCTGGACTTTCATTTATTTCAGTGCATTGATGCATCATTTTCAGATTCATGTTTTTCTCTAGATCTTGAAATCAACCAATCATATTTTTCTACTATCAAAGATATAGAAAATTTACATTAGCAAGATGATGTTTTATATATAGTGCAAATTTTTTCCAGCTATGAGTATAATGATGATTGTGATATGGATTTTCTCGCTGATTTTCATGAGGATAATTTTGTATATGGAGCCGATGACAACCATATTGTAGGTACATTTGATATTATATAAGATGTTTCTAATAGTTTGTGTAATGATAAAGTTACTGCTCCAAAATTTGATGAAGATCCATCCTTATTTGATGAGTATTCAGGTCATTCAGAGGATCATATTTTTGCATCATCCCACATAGAATTTATAACAATCCTCCTTTACTCAATGACTCTAAAGGAAGTGATATGGAACATTCAGGAGATAAATATTTATCTTTTTTTTTATAGATGATGGGACATCAAGAATTATGTCAAGAGAAGATTTCTTTAGTCATTCTCAAAGGTAACACAGAGGTAACTAACATTGTCAATCTTTAGCATCATTTTCAAGATTCAAAAATAGAAAAAATCAGCAGTAGAGATGAACAACCCATTCATCTTAAAAAAGAAGAAGAGGTAACTTACCATGATTTCTACAATCCTATGGCTGCATATTTAAAATATTTTATCAGTTTCAATCCTTTGTCATGGTTTCACTTCAAGTATGGGGTTCAATTTCAGAGTCAATTGTCATTTCATTTTCAAATTTTTATTTTGACAAAGTGTGTTCAAGAAATCTGGTTAGTAGATCAACTGCTTGAATGGTTGCACTGGAAGTTCGATATCACTTGAGATAACATTTGCAACTAGTTAGAGTAGAATGTATATATAAATAAAACCGCTCCACAAGCATTGGGTTTCAATTTTCAATTTGCAGTTTCAAGATTATGCTTTCAGTTTGGTTTGGTGTGCAATAGAATAGAATAAGGAATCCATATCCAGATGGAGACACTGGTGTGTAGTTAAGTTTGTAGCAGTTTGGTATCTTAGTATGTGGAATGGATTGTCTATATTAATACGACAGATGTCAGAGAAGATAAGCAGAGCAAAGTTCTTGGGTTGCAAGTTACATAAATGGAATGAAATAAGGCATTGGTTTGCAGTCCTTGATGTCTCATAAGGATAACATCATACCAAAATGGAATCAATGTTAGTCCCTAAACCTGTTTCTACCTTTATGTTCCTAAAATTTATCCTATCCATTCATAATCATTTTTCTAAGCCAAATTTGTCTTTGGTTACTGCACATTTTATCTTTACTGTTCATTTTTGGTGCGATTTCCTTTGCTTAAATTCATATTCATTTTATTCTTATAAGGTATGTTTAGAAGTCATTACATGGATTAAGATGTGTCACATCAGATTTGTTTGGTTTACATTTCCAATTAAAGGTATTTTCCCAAGATCTAAACGATAAACATGTTCGCTACAAGAATGATGCCATTCTTGTAGAACACAACAGACATCATGACTAAAAGGCGTGTTTCAAGATTCAGGTTCTTTGACAGTACATTACGATCATGCAGAAGTATTGTGCAAATGGTTGTTTCATATTTCAAGTATTTTTTTATCCATAGCACGTTCGATTGAGTATGAGCTAATATCTGTTTGTACCTTCATCAAGCTCAAGTGTCGAGTTATGATCTAAAACATTCAAAATCATCATTTGAAACATTTAAATAGTTTTTTAATGAGAAGAAATGTTTAGATTTTTATAAAAGCAACCAAACTCTTCTGTGTTAGTCATTCTGTGCAGGTTTTTCTTAACCTCATTTGCAGAAAAAAGGAAACCCTAATTCTCATAGAAACAAAAAAAGTTCGTGATCAGTAGTATGTCTCCCAACAAAGGTGGTCAACTCCTCCATTTAGAAACAAATGGAATTGAGTTGTTGCAAGATTTTCCAGAAATTAGGTAGAAATTTGTTTGGGGCCTATCGAAAATGCTAGCAAAGGTTTCATTATTTTGCTACAGGGAGTTTAGAATTCTAGTAGAAATTTGATTTGACCATATCTTTCAAATCGTGCATCCATTCTTTGTGAAATTTGGAGGGGACATGCATTAGAGTAAGATGAACAAAACCAGTGAATTCCAAATCAAATGAATCCATATTTTTTAGGAAATGAGCCACCGTCACCTACACCCATTTTATGTTTTTCTAAACAACCGTGAACTCGGGTTATCTCAAAATTGGCATGCCAAAAAATCATGATGATATTAATACAATGACCACAAATCATCCCAACCCAGTTTGTCATTTGGGAGAAAAATGGTAATGAATAGCTACAAGTAATCCCATAACGTTCTCAGTTTTGAAACATGGGTTTGTGGAATGTGATAACGTTTATACCAAGAGGAAAACAAGACAAATGTCATGGGAACTTAAATCATCTCTTCCACAAATAGATGTTGATCCTCTACAAGAAACCCGTGACATACAAGTTGAGAAATCTTCAGAGCTAAGATGAAGCATGAGGAATAAAGGTAAGAATCCTGTAGACTGTCCTAACAGACCCAAAACCAAACCCATGATAAATAAGCTAAGACTTAATGCTAAAGATTTATTCAAATATTCTCTAAAGAAAGAGAAATTGATCATCATAGATGATGAGACATTTGAAAAGACTCTTGAAATTACCAGGAAAGAAAATATGACAACTAAAACAGTAAAATAGATGCCTATGAGGAAAACAAAACAGGGTAAAAGACAAAAGATGTATGTTGAATATGAGCTCTTACAATCATATCATGAGATAGAGCACCACTCTGTTATTAGTCCTGTATTTCCAGAATATTATATGGAGAAGGGAATATCTAGCTTACCTAAACCTGCAAAGAAGGACATTATTGAAGTGAAATCCTTAAAGGGACAGAAGCATGAAGAAGGATTAGAAAGCCTAAATGTTCAATTGACTTAAATATTCCTGCATCAGAATAAGACCAAGATGAAGACATGGATGAAACAGGGGATGTATCAGAAAAAAAGAGATCTGGAAATTCAAAATTCCAAGCTACAACAAAAATTGAAGAAAGATGCATAATTTTCTGTAGGTGATTATTTTCGCAGTAATCTTCTGATGTGTTTCCCAAGCAAAAGATGAAGAATTTGGAAAATCCATTAAAACCCACTTGCATAATGGGCCAAATTAGGTGACATGTGGGCTGTTTTTTGAAAAAGTGAACTGTTTAGGAGGTACAGGTGGAACTTTGGGGCTGATTGTTCCATATTTTTTAAGATTTTCCAGAGCTTCCACCTCATCAATTTGACTTGGATCCTGATTTTGTGCTTATAAAAATGGAATTAGATCCATTTATTTAGAATCTTAGTTTGAATTGGTTATTGGGAATTAAGATTTGTAATTTTATAAAAAGGAAACATGAATAAAGAACAAAAGGGGCCTTCCTCTTGGAAGGAAGTTGAATTCAGATTTTGTAGCATTCAAGGAACATATTGATCAAAATTGTAAAGTTGGAATCTGCAACATTTTTGCACTCAATTGAAAAACATTATGATGGTTAGACTATCTTTTTCTATGTCTTTGTTTCTTCTGTCTTATTTTGAATAAATATGAAACTTTTGCAAAGCAATGGTGTATCCTCTTATGTTGTGAATTCCGGTTAAGGATTTTGCTTTTAAATTCATCTTTCAGTATTTGCATTTAAAATGATCATTTCTGGTTTCTGAATATTATTTGAGAATTTAAAATTTCTTCTTTATGAGTGAACATATTGTAACTTGTAATTTCTCTTTCATCAACCTTTACTTTATTCATGTATCTAATCAGAGTTATTTCCTTTGACTAAGTTGAATGTTGTGGAAAATTGATTCAAAAGTGTAACCTAATCAATTGTTGTCCAACCTATCCAATCCATGATCCACAAACCAATCTATAAACTCAATTTGATTTACAAATATAAACCATTGCAATAACCGAGGTGCCCTAAATTTTCCCCTAGCATTCAGGGACACCTTTAGGGATAACAATAACCTTTAGAATGAGCGCTATACATCCACTAGTAACCAATAAGGGAATACACAACACAATTGTTAACTTACACATGTGCATGTGAAGAGATTCTTCATTTGGGAGGGGTGTAGCAATATAGTTATCATTATGATGAGAGAGAGCTTAGAATTTTTTTTTTTGTGATATTAAAATGAATCTACTTATTGTTGAGATGAGATATGAAAATCAAGGGCTTTCCTATGATCTTGGCAAGGTGAAGGCAAGGCATACAATCACTATTTTTCAAACAAGTGAGGTGGTCAGGATTGGCCAAGATATTGAAACAAGGATTGACTCGAGCCATCATGGCCTCAAAATGATCATTAATACTTATAAAAATGAGATCCTAAAGAAACAAAAACAAGGGTTAGGATTTTAAAGAATACAAAATTGGGGCCCATATAGGCATATGGGTGTGTTGTGGGGTCAACATGTGGCAACTCATTGGAAGGATCTAGAATTTGTAAAATGCAATGTCATGAGGGAAATATGCAATGCATAATAGAATATTTCTTTCTAACCTCTTGATGAGTTTGCAATAGGCAAGGTATTCTCAACAACCCTTTAGGATTTCTTGATCAGAGTGGTGGGCCTCGAAATAGAAACAATAATGTTATTGATTCCTTAGCTTGTTACTTTAGTTGTCAAACAAGGGCTCGTACAAACTTTAGAGGTGCTATGCAAAGTATATGTAGAGTGCACTAACAACAACCTAGGTCTGAGTTTGATCAAGGGGACTAATCACATGCATGAAATATGATTAGAACTTGTTGAAGGAAATATGAACTAATTGCATGAATAAAACTTGATCTACTTGCATGGATGAAACTTGATCTACTTACATGAATGGACGTCACATTGAACTAAAAAGAAACTAATCTATCTGTAGGAAAGAAAGATTGATTTAATTGTATAAAACACACTGAGATGAAAGGAGAAACTAAACCTGTTTGCAAAAGAAGAAGTTAATCTGTTGCATGAAATGGAATGAACCTATTGCATAAAAGAAATGAATCTAATTGCATATAACCCTTGATCCAATATCATACCCTGTTGTTATCTTATTAACATATGTTAACCTCATGAAAATATATGTAAGAAATGCAAGAAGGTTAAACTAAAACTATCCTACAAGAAGTTTCTACAGGAATTGTAATAGTCCTACATGAAACTCTACAGGATGGTGAGAAGAGGCCTAAAAATCTTGTTAACTCCGAAACTATTGAAAGATCAAAATTAAGATGAAATAAAGGGTGGATGAGGTTCATAGCCCAGAAAATATGCTCTTGAGAACTATAATGGAATTGCAACCGCTTCTACAGGAAACTGATTGAAAATTACAATTTCATAACAATTGAAGTATGGGTGAAAAACTATATTTATAAATTGATGTGCATAGCTAGAGAAAGATTAAGAAAATGAAATGAAACACACTACTATAACATGAAAAAGAAAGAAAGAATACAAATAAGGTCCTTGAACCCTCTTGAGTGGGCCCTACCCAAGCAACACAAGGAACCTATGAAAAATATAATGAGATGGAAACAAAAACATATTTATTAACCAATATCAACTATTACATCAGGGAGAAAAGCTCCAAGTTTCAAGAAGCTTCTCAACAAAACTAAAATGAAATATTTAGATCTTTGTTTTTCCTCCCCTTTCTCTCTACATTGGAGGTGTATTTATACAACTAGAACTTGACCTATGCCATTGGATCAAGGAGGGAATATGGGTAGTGCATCCTCCTTTAATATCTTGGTTATCCTCCAAATCTCTCAATCTTTAGTCTACATGAAGTGGTCATAAATGCACTGGAAACTCATCTAGAGGTAGGTGGGGGATAAGGTCCTTGATTCTCTCCCTGTGTTGGTATCTTCCTCTTCTCATAGATAGTTCGACTTGTTTAATTGGTGCTACACATACACTTTATCATGGATATTAGACAAAAAATCTACCATTAATCATTGATTTCCATCCTCAAAACTATTCATTAGAAAACATACAAAAGTATCCACAATTATTATTAAACATGGCCATTTAAAGTAGGTTTTTAGGTGTATCATGGTCAAAAAATTGTATCTATGATGGGTCTTTTAGTTAGGAAAAATTGGGGCCCATCATACCCCCCAACTGAAAATCTTTCACACCCTTGTGCAACAAAATTGTATCTTCTTGCACTTACTGTTGCTGCTCACTAGGTCTTTGTCCATTGTGTCGCTAATGCTCAATGTTCTGTTGTTGTACAATATTCTGCTGCTTCTCACTGTGTCTTTTCCTAATATCCCATGCTATGTATCTAGTAATAGTTTTCTATTCATAATATCCCTTGGGTTTTGCTATTTCTTCCCACTCTTCCTCTTCCTTATCTTTGTTTATATAAGCCACTGGTGCAACTGGAAGGAGGAGAGGGGGATTCATATTTAACCCAATCCACTTGGTCTTAAGTTTTCTCATTGTCTCTTTATACCAATGTGTTATGAAAAATTCAACTTGTAAAGAATTTGAAGAATGAGGTTCTCTTACCTATAGACAATGAGGAAAAGAGTTCCATCTTCTATGGCAGGATTCTGCTACTTCCTTTCCCAAGAGCCTCAAGGTGTCTTCCAGATGTGCCATTGCCTCTACCTATTTTGATTCTCATGTTGGAGATATATCCTTGTCCGAGGAAAGGATGTTGTGACTGGCTATGACTTCTCCTGGTTTTACTACTTCAACCTTGATCTAGAGTGGGTTATGAAGTTCCTCCTCCTTGTACCTCTTCAACTCCGTTGCCCTTAGTTATTCATGCCTTAATGCAAAAGCCATGATTTGAGCATCCCCTACATATGGATTTGGATTCCATCTGTAGGGGTGGTAGAGGACCATATTGTGCAAATACAATTCACACATTCTGACTTTCTCTTCTACACTACAACTTTCATAAGTATCTAGGAAGTCCTTGGGTGTTTCTATGTGAAATATTACCTATTGGGATAGACTTGAAATATGGTTCTCATTCCATTGTTCTTTGAGGAACAAGTAATACACTCTCGATGGTTGTCTATAGTCCAATAGTTCTAGAGATACTTTAGCCATGATTTCTGGTGAGGTTTCCATAATTTCTATCTTTTCATTTTTAATAACCAGTTCCTTCTTAGCTTCATCCAACTGCTTTTTGACTTCTGATTTTCTATCTTAAGATTTTAGATGTACTCCCTAGTGTCATCTTCCTTTTGCTCCCCCTTGCTACCTTTTTCCATTATTTTCCACTAGTTGGCTTCAACTTTAGTCTTTTCCAATTCTAGCAAAGTAACATAGATGAGTTTCTTTGCTAGTGTTTTGGCCTTGGATGTTCTTTCTATTGGCATTGGTTTCTCTCCTTGGGGTGTTGTCTCTTTTTGAGGA
>ML865893.1:4263-21792 GCA_009831015.1 Picea engelmannii | reverse complement strand
TTTTTTAAGATGCTACAAGTGTGTTTTGGAATGGAGAAGGTGATCACACTATCCATATATTCTCGGGGCATAGTTTTCCAAGTTTTACCTTTGATATGGGCTAATTTTTCCAATTTTGATCTTGATATCAAACAACAACAACATACAGGATGAGATTTATTCATTACTACATATTGGAAAAATTTCGACGATCTACTTGCGACGTTATGGAAAAAATCGTCCATACTATAAAAAAATAAAGGTTATTTTTTTTTTCTCCATCCTACTTGATATTGTCGCAAGAGTGATGTCTTCCAAAGGTTGTCACAAGAGAGATGACATCAATTGTTCGCCGCTCTTGCGATGATGTTGACACTGGATTTCCCCCCCTCTAACAGTCACCCACTATTTGACAAAGTCAACTTTGACTTGGTCAACTGTCGTCGAAATTGCGACGTTATAAAATCTATAAATATTTTTTATTTTAAATATGTTGCGACAAGTTTTCTATAAAAACGACTGTTCAAAAAGTGTATAAGGTCTTCTTGGTGAACAAAAAACAAGTTTTTTCATATATTATAATAGAAAAATATAATAGATATTCTATTACACAACACTCTATTGTATAATATAATCATCAGTATATGTCTGAGGGGAAGAATGTCGTAAAACATTATAGGTGGGAAAACATTCAAGAGGGTGAAAAGGGTGACGGTAAATTTTATTTACCTTGCAAAATGGTTGTACTAGACGTCCCAAAAGAGTTTTAATAGCAACAACTAAAAAACATTGTAGAAAATATGGGCACATGGACAGGGGATCAAATGAATATCGTCCCATGGTAATTAGCTATATATATATATATATTCATTATATGTTTTAATATTGATTGTATTCTCAAGATTTTATATTGTTTTATACATGCACTAATTTTGCATGATTGTTTGTAATTATAAAGTTAGAGTTTCCTGCTAACTTTCTGCAGAAAGAACCAAGTACTAGAAGAAATGATTTTGTACAAGATGCAAATCATGGGGACAATAGTGATGGTATTTATGATGAACCTCTAATTGAAAAGGAAAATAAATGACTTTATAAAGGGTCAAGATAAATTATTCTCTCCACCACATTGTTGATGGTGAACTTAAATGTTATGAATAATTTGGCGAACACTTGTATGACACAGATCCTAAGGTATGTAATATGTTTCATCACATCTACATAAAGGTTGACATTTTCCCCCTTTTTAGTGTTAATTAATGTGTAAAATAAAAATGAAATATTTATAATTACTATTATTTACATTAACTAGTTATTTTTTATGTTTCAGATTGTTAGGTGAATTTTTGTTACCTTCATCAAATATTTTACCTCACACATATCAAGATTTACATGTCATTATGAAATAAATTGGAATGGGGTATCAAAGTATATATTCATGCCCTGATGATCACATTATATATTATGGACAACATGCGTCGAAAAGAAAATTTATGGTATGTGGTATGAGTAGATATTGAACCGATCAAGTAACAAAAATGGTGCCTCAAAAGGTTCAACATATTCCCATAATTCCACGTTTGCAGTGACTGTTCAGGTGCCAAAGAATAGCACAATTTATGGATTACCATGCATGAACGAGAATTGAATATGGCGTTCTTCGAATTCCTGTAGATGGTTATTCATTTAGGGAAATTGAGGAAAAATGGCCAGAATTTACAAATGAACCTCGTAATGTTAGGCTTTCATTGGCAACTAACGATGTTAATCCATTTGGATATTTTTGTTCTTTTTATTCAGTGTGGCCTATTTTTGTTATCAACAATAACATTCCTCCTTGGAAGTCAATAAAGAGGAAGCACATAATGTTGAAAATGATTGTTCTAGGAATTTGTTTACATTAATGTTTTGAATGTAAATTTCTCATTTGTCTCATTTTTTCATAATATATTTTATTTATTTATTTACGTATATATACATACCATGGTAGTAATTTTGTGTAATTTAAAACAATTAGGTAAGTACCAAGTTAAATATATGAATGTGTATATCGAGCCTCTTATCGATGAGCTACTAAAGTTATGGGAGGGAATCACTATGTATGACATATGTAAACCAATTGGGCAGAAGAGATTTCAATTTTGTGGAATACTTTTATGGAAAATTCATGATGCCCCGTGACTAACACATTTTTGTGGTATGTAACCTTCCATATTGCATGCTTGAATAGTATACAATTAATTGAATATATCATGAATGTTGTTTAAATAATACTCTCGTATATTAATTCACATTAATCCATATGTTGCAGGTCTTCAAACAAAGGGTAAATTTTCATGTCCAGTTTGTGGTCCTAAGTTGAAATATCGTCGGTCAAAAAGTTTAGGAAAGGAGGTGTTTGATGAGTATAGACAATTCCTCTCTAAGAACCATAAGAATTGTACTACAGAAAAAGATCTTTGCAATGGGAAACAAGAGACTGGACTAAAACCACAAAGAATGACACCTTGCCCATGGAAGTTGGCATATGATAGAATTAATCCTTGAGGTATGCATTTTGTTTATGTATCGTAAATGGAATCATGTTTTGAAATTTTGTTTTAATTATTCAATTTGTTTTACCACATTTGATAAATAGTGTTCCAATTTTTTTTATGCTTAATCAATGTCTTCGTCATGAAGGTAGTAATAATGGGCTTCCACAAGAAACGAAATGTTATCCCACTCAATTCATGCATTTTCCTTACTATGAGGAGATAAAAATAGTTCATTTGTTTGATTCAATGCATATCGGGAAGAATGTGACAGAAACATTATGGAAAATCATAGATGGTAGGAGGGATAAAGTAAAAAAAGGTCAAAATTTGTAATAACATTCAGGAAGCCAATCATGCAATGCAAAGTGTGATATGATAAAATAGCGATGGAGACCAAAATAAGATTCCATTTTTATTAACAGAGCAACAAAGAAATGGTGTAAAAGAGGTCATTCAAAAAATTAAATTTCCGAGAGGTTTTTGTTCAAACATAAAGAATATCTTAACGAAGAAAGGTGAATTTGGTGGGGTAAAAACACATGATTGGCATAGATTCATTAAGGTAATTAATAATTTTAGTATTTATATTTATATATTGGTCGTATACATTTTTTTATATATATATATATTTTTTTGTCTAGTTTTTAAACAAGTAACGATTTGTTTTTATTGTTACAGTAGTTCTACCTCTATCTCTCCCAAACAAATTTGACAACAACGTCAAACAAGTTATATATGATCTTGGAAAATAGATGAGGTAAGTAGCTACGATATATATGCAAAACGTTTTTTCAATTTTTTGTTGTACTTAATGACATGTGTTTTACTTGTAATGTAATACATATTATGTTTTGTTGAAACATGTTATTTTCTTGCATCATGATTTATAGATGGTTTTCATTGAAAGAAATCCATACGTGGAATATAATCACAAAATTCTTCCCGTGTAGCTGCCAACTGATACCTGTGTGGGAACACTACTTATCAACTAATCAATCTGTCATAATATACTTTTGATATCTGATTACTTTGAATATATCTCTGCATATACTTCAAACTCCTTAAAGGATGGTTATTTGATATGTAGTAGCTATTGCAGTAACTCCCCCTATTCAATATTCATTTTTACTAGGAGTCTCCAATCCAAATGGCTCAGAACAATGGAGGAATCCTCCCTAATGCAGAGTAATCTTCCTCTCCATCTGTAGACTCATCATCTCTTTGAACTATGACTTCTTCCTTTCTGCCTATGGATCGATCTAGCACTACAATTCCTAGAAGTAAAATATCTTGGGACTCTTATTTATTCACCTTCTCTTCTTTTCTTTCTTGCACTACTTCAAATTCCGTGATCTGTGGGACCTGGTATTTATTCACCAGTTCTTCATGTTTCTCATTTCTTCTCCAAACCTTCTTTTATCTGACATATTCCTTTCTTCACATATATTTTTATTGATCTCATACTATTTCCAATCCTTAGAGTATGACTTTTGGGTGCCCTTCATTCATCTGATCTTTCTTTACCTTTTCTTGTTTTCTTTTCCGTACTTTCTTATATATGATATCATTGTTCTCTTTCATACAAGTATCCATCATGCTTCTACAATCACGAGCTGTGTCCATAGTTATGGAATTGTAACATTCAATGTTATGTGGGGCCACATAATCATTTCTTAATTGAACATTTATTCCATAACCCCTGCAATATGCAACTTTATGTCCAAAGTTAGTACAATAAAAAAATGACCATAAAATAAATTTACATACTTGGGAGTGAATGATCTTATTTGTGGTGTAGTCCTTCTGATTTTTTGCCTTGGGTGATCATGATGTTCTCTTTTTTTGATCCATTCATTCTGATTGAAGCTTCTTTGTAGCTTGAATATGGAGGGTCTTCTTGAATATGTATTCTTATCATTTTTCTTTGATTATAGATGAACATGATTCCTTCCTTTGAGTACTTCTACATAACTCTTACTCTTTTATTCATTGTTATTTTCTAGCAACCTGGAGTGCTTCTCTTAAACATTCTCTACTGATGATGTGGATTTTTTTGTCTTTTCATCGTTCTTCTTGAGATTGAATATTTTGGCTCTCAATGTGAAAAATTCTTCTTCAAGCTTCTCAACCTCTTCTTCTTTCTTCATCATCTGACTCTTCATGACTTCTTCTATTCTCTTTGCTTATTCAAGTTGGAACTTCAAGGAGATGATTTCCTTTTCAATTCTTCTTTCTTCTTGACCAAATTCTCCATCAAGTTGATTTAAGTCCTCATTTATTTCCTTAAGATGATTTGTCAAAATATTTTCTCTTTTCTCTACTTCCTTTCTTTCAATTTCCAAACATTGCTTTTATTCCATCTGACATTTGTATGTTTCTTCAATCTTTTTGGGTTTTTCTAGCTGAGATTTAGTTTCATGATGACATGTTGCGATTCTTTGTCACTTTAAAGAGAATTCTTCTTGACCATTTTTTATTCAAGAGACTTGTTTTTATTTCTTTCTTTCATCAATTCGTCGAGAGAACTGATTAATTCTTCTTCAAGATCTACTATGCCCTCTTCATAATCTTCTTCTTCCGAATTTGTTTTAAATGAAGAGCATATTTCTTGTTTCGTTCCTACATATTCTTTATCACTCTCTATCTCTGTGATGGGAGATTCCTCAAAATAGAGATCATGTAGATTCTCAAAGTTCTTTAACTAATAAACATTTTCCCACTTTCTCTTTTACTGAATTAGGTAATCTTTCCAAGATGAAATCCATTGCTATTTTGTTGTTTCTTTTCAATTCCTTCTTGGTTGTAGTCTTTGGTTTCATAGTAGAGGTATATCCTATAACAATTGATCGCCAAACATCATATCCATATGCCTGTAAAAATGTTTTCATTTTGATATTCCAGATCTCATACTTCTAACCAATCTGACCAGCAAACCATGCTATTCCATTATCTGTGTGTGCACTATTATTTATGTCCATGATATACCTTCCAATGGTTAAAATTTTTCATGAATGAACCATCTCTGATACTAATTGTTGGAATACCGAGATGGGGGGTGAATCGGTACGAGCTCTTTTACCACTTTTAACCACAATATATAATCTTCAACTTAATCAACAATATATCATCGGTATATCATCAATACATCAGTGTATCATGAGCATATAAACATAATAATAATCACATCGACAACATCACATCATGTACACAATACACTAGAATTTACGTGGAAACCCAAACAGGAGAAAACCATGGAATGATTTCTTATATATCAAAGAATACATTCAATGGAAGCACCAACTTCCCAATTCTCTAACTGCAACTGGAAGGAGTATATGACCCCTTATTTAAAGGCTCCAAAATTAAGGAAGCTACAACTCCTTGAATTCTCTAGATCCAAATAGAAAGAGGCTACAACCCCCTGATTCTCAGGATCCAACCTAAAGGAAGCGACAAATCCCTAAATTCTATGGATCCAACCAAAAGGAGGATACAACCCCCTGATTCTTAGGCTCCAACCTAAAGGAATCTCCAACTCCTTAATAATCTAGCTCCAACCAGAAGGAGGCTACAACCCCCTTTCCTTTCTTCATCCTACCACCCTGAAATATAAGTGTCGACCAATTGTCACTACCAAAATCACTTCCATTGTCACATCGACCTATAACCTGCAAACTTGTCAACGTCACCGATACTCAACCAAATCCTCTCACATGGATCATCTACCAAGGAGACCTCTCAAATATATGTCCAACATAACCAACACATTCCTCTAACAAGCATGTACCAACATCGCCAGCATACCATCACAATATATGTGTCTCAACCATGTACCAAAGAATGTAACAAACCATAAATTTGTAACATAACAATCATCAATCGTGTACCACAACCTATACCACACCAATTGCATCATACATGCACCTACACCAATACCAAAATGTGCATCAACCATGCATGAACACCTGTACCAAACCGTGCATCAACCATGCACCAACACCTATACCAAACCATGCATCAACCATGCACCAAAACCCATACCATACCATGTACCAAACCTATACCAAATCATGCATCAACAAAAAACTATGCCATACCATGTGCCAATACCATATCATGCATCAAATATGTATCTCACCATGAATAAATTTCATCAAGGAATGCCTCATACATATACCAAAAATGTATCTCAAACATTGTGTCCAATATCCAAGATGCTCCTCAAACCATCTGCCTCAACCATATACCATATCACTCATGATATATCTCAATCATGTCATACACCATGTACCATAAGATATCATCAATGAAGTTCATCAACAAAGTACCAAACAAAAAATATGATATACCAAGTATATGCCTCAACCATGCACCTAATATGTGCCTCAAACATGTTCCAATGCCTCAATAATATACCAAAGACTTACCTCAAGCATGCACCATAACATCATCAACATGTAACCCTCAAAACATGCATACAAACATACATGTAACTATGTAACATACCTGGTGTATGTGATCACATACATGCATACCTTCCTCAACTTCAACAAGAGAATAACATCTTCATCAAACTTTACCTTAGTCTCACATTACTAGTTTTTCGATTAGTCATCAACCCTAACTTTCGACAAGAATAAATGTATACTTGTATTGAATAAATGTATGAACTATGTACCCAATATTATTCAATATCTTCTCTGCAAATCATCCGCGTTTCATTGCTTGGAACATCCCAGAAAAGGAGTTATATAAAAAATGGAAACCATTATTGAATTATGGTTTATTCTAGAGAGAGAACTTGTAGAGCATGCCACACCAAGAATATTTGATATCTAGATCTGAAAATCATACACAACATACTAAGTATTGTATTCTATCCAAATCATTTTGTCTCAGTGAACTTGGATCCTCTATGAAGAATTTATGACTATTTTACTTAGAACACATGTTTGAGACTATTTTCAAGAATAACCAAAAACCATATTTTCCATAGAGTGTGTCTCAGAAAATACGACGAAAAAGAAGCTGAAATTTCTACCATAGGTAAATTGCATGTCTTCTCAACTGCCTCCAAGTTTCACTATCTAAATCATTCGAGAAGAAAAGTTATAGTGAAAATGGTAAGATGACCTTTAAATAACATACCTTAGAACACATCATCATAAGACTTCATCCTCCCTTGGAATTTCACCCTTCTTTGCTTCATATTCCATTTGAAATTCACCTCAAACCTCCTTGGTTATGTCAGATAAGAATCACTTACCCACATAGAAGATATTCAATAGAATGCATGTGTGAATGCACTTATGAGTGACTTCTTGAAGTGTATATATACGTTTTCTAAGTAACATATTTCCTTAACTTTAGGGCTTCTTGAACTTTCTTGTTAAAACCACTTTACCCTTTCATTAATGACTTGAAACTAATTAGGGGCTTCTTAACCCATCTTTGAGGCTTCCAACTTCATGACCTCATAACTCCTCAATCATGAGGAACCGCATGGTGTAAAACCTATCACTGAAAATGACATGATAAGGACTATCCACATATGAGTTTCGTACCTAAATTTAAACTGTCCTTCACATCCATATTCCTCAACCAACTTCGGGTACCGTAACCACACCTCTAGGGAGTATCATAACCAAACCTCTAGGGCTTCATGTATAATTCAACAAATGCACCCGTCACATCTGTCGATATCAACCACTTCATCAATGGAAACTAACTCACCATCAATCTCAACCACATATATAGGGTGTTCAAATGTGTCCAAGGGTTGACATCATTCTCCAAGGGTTGAAATCAATGACAACCAACTTTCCATACCAATTGTCCAACATAAAACTCATAACAACTCTCATATTTTCAATTGGATATTCCATTAAAAAATTACAACGATCTGGGAATGACAAATTTGTTTTTTTTCACCCCCTTTTTCTAGACGTAGAATTTCTAGCCAAACAGACTCTCTCCCGCACTGTGCACTTTTGGAAAATTTTTACTAAATCACAGTTGTTTGGATTAGTGAGTATACAAAATATTGATGAAATAATGTTTTCCAATTTTTCCATCTAGGGACCCTTTTCCTCCTCTGAAAATCCCAAAAATCCCTAAAAAGTGGCTCGGAATAGTGGATTTTCCCCTCTTTTAGCATCCCCATTCCGAACCTCTTTGGATTTATTCAATTCCTTCCTGGGTTATTTTCATTCCTACTTTCTGGACTCTCTCCAATAATTTCATCTCAATATGCATCTATGCCAATGATTTGGACCCATCTCCTTACAAACCATTATTTTTTAATTTCTAACAAATCCAAGCATAAATGGGAAATGGATGTTAAGAACCTCAATAGATCTACAAATATAATCACCACAAATACTGAATACACAATAGATCCACAAAGAAAGATAGAAGAAACCACACTTTATTATATCAAACCCTTGAGGTAGGGAAACACCATACAATGGATCCTATTATGGAAGGGATCCTATCATGTTCACTTGCCTCTTCGAGGGGGCATCCTCCTATTGAGCTACCACTCCAAATACAATACTTATTTTCATGTCTCATTACATTGCTTGAACCCCTTTATATAGTGCTACCATCAACTAAGAACATTCTAGATGAGGAATCTTCTAGAAGTAGAACCTTCTAAGAAGTCCTCTTACATTTATTATATCTAATTACCCATTTATTATATCTAACTACCATAGCGGGCCTTATTTAATAATATAATGGACCTAGTCCACCTTACATTGAATGGTCTCCACTGTCATCACTATGGGCCCTCTGGGCCCCTCCACTACCTCTCTAGCTACCTTACAATGGATCTCTTTGGAACTTCTATAGGTCTCCTCACTTCGGACAAAACCTAGAAGTTTCATCTCAATATGAACTTATCTGCTCCATATATGGACAATTTTTCCTACGTGGCATCTTTTATAACATGGCTATTGATGTGGTATTCTAGGTACACGTGGCACGCTAAGGTTATTCCATGTCACCCTCTTGTCCTACCTAGCCTTTCCCCATCAGCTTCCATCATCTTCCTTCTCCTACCTAGCTCTCCTATTTCCTTTTTATGTTAACCTTCAACATTGATAAAATATTAATATTTTATGGGCCCCACCTGCCCAATTGGCACACATCTGACCTCGGATGGGACAAGGGACCCAACCTGAATATCAAGTTCCACATGCTTCCCCTCCATTGGATGCAAGGATGGGTGGGTCCCATCCTGCACCTTTACCTTGGCATGCGTGAACTTGCACATCTCCCAAATTTGACAGTTGAGATTTGGCGAGATTGATGACAGAAAGGCCATGTCACATCCCAAACATGCATAGGTGTTAACATCCTTTTGGGGTGTGGAAATGGTTTCCCAGAACTATGTGGAATGATCTTAATGGTGTCACATGGCTAAAGGCCTCGAGCCAAAACCACTTTGCTCCCATGTGACAATGGTTTATGGTATTGGATATATCATTGTCTCCTATGCCTTCCACATCACTTGCCATCATGCCACCAACTACCACCGTGGGAGTCCATTTCACATATACCACGTCACCGCCACATCACTTCCACGTGACCTCCACATCATGTTGACGTCATGTATAGAAAAATACCCAAATTTTCCCAAATTTCAATTTTTTCCAGATTTGCATAATTTCGAAATTTTTACCGTGGTCACCATGGAACCCAAAAGTAAGTTTGATAATGGATAATTTAGGGTTGGTTCATATAGAATTGATCTCTGCACCCAAACTTCGACACACTTATGTCGAATTCTCAACCAATTTCGCTACAAAAAATGGGGATTTTTCCCAATTTTTCCCAATTCTTCATGGCTACACTATAATTTCTAGAATTCGACCAATTACAAGCCCAACACATGCAAATTTATAGATTAAAATTTTGTATTTTAACCCCTGAACTCGAATTCACCGAAATTACACGGAAATTTCCTCACACTTTTTCTTGGAAAAATATGACAATCACATTACAAACATTCTTTGATCTTTTAATTCTAAAATTGTATATTATGCGTGATAAGTCTGACCGATGTAGGATTATTAATGTTTGAACCTATATCTTTGATACCATAATTTAACGTACCCAACACCCAAGCTAATTCTTGTCACTACGGAAAACAACTTAGCCTGCTAAATATGATTTTTGAAAACGCCCCCATACATATAGAATAATCTAAGGGGTAGAAAACCCATAATAATATTCATCTAACAACAAATATTAAGACATGAATACAACCATTCAATTAACCAACAAAGACACAGAACATTCAAATATTCATTTACACAACAAAATATTCATAATAAAAACAACATAACACTTATTTTTCAATAAAGTAACCAACTAGTTGCATGCGAAGGACGGACCTCCCAGCCATAGGATCTATTGTTCATTTTCTCTCAACAACAGGCCACCCTCAATATGATGTTATGAGTCCACAATGAGATGTTCTCCTTTGGATTTCCACTTTCCACACTCATAAACTCAAAAACCCAGGTTAAACTCCTACAACAGTTCCAATCCACAATCTCTCTCTTCTCCACAACATGCAGAACCCAAGGAATGTACCCCCTTCACTGCTCACAGCCCCTCGAAGTGTACAATTCATTTATAAGGAATTCTAGTGCACTTGGTTGGAATTGAATCTCTCATTTGGGGACTTCAGGAACTCTCAATTGCTCCAAGAGTGCTCACAAAAGTTTTCACAAGGCTCTTAAGCCATTTCCTCAATAAGAAAACGCACTACAAGATTGTGGCCTATTTTACATGCACACGAGCCTCATTTCCAACATAATACACAACCAAACAATGGCTACCCTCAAGAATATCATGGCTGGTGCTCTTCCCAACACTCATCTCTTCTTTTTGTTGATCAAAATATACATGCAAAAACTTCCCTCCTTGGCCATAGGAATTTCCTTTTCCCCAAGCTAGTTGATTTATCACTCTACCCAATGTTGATTGTACTTCATCCCCATGCTCCCAAATAACTATGAGATGCGAGTACTCACACCCACCCTCTTACATGAAGTAAATGATTATCTTTGGGAACAATCAACCAAAAAATAGAAGGTTTACAAAATATAATAATTTAGGAGATTGGGTTGGATTAATACACATGAATTAAATCCCCCTTCGACCCCTTTCTCTTGTGGATTCATAGCCCCCCCATTGTTTTCATCCCTCTGGTATTGCAGCCAATGATTAGTACTTTTATTCATTATTTCAATGTACATAATACATAGTTTGGCCCTCATCCATATTAATGGATATGATATCTTTACCCCAATAATGTTTGTTAACCAAACTAGTTCACATTTATACAATTTCAATATAATTTAAGGGAATTAAAATTGGGGGTGTTACAATAGGATGGAATCTTGGTTGGAGGAAACCTTTTTGAAAAAATATCCACTGAATGGTAGATGTAATATCATGCTCTTTGTGAATAGAGGTTTGAATGCTTTAATTGTTTCAATTTTTCATGACAAGGTATTTCAATTCTCGGTGCTAATGTTTGACTGTTATTTTTCTGTAGGAATGGAGTTCCTTTGATGACACTGGTTTTACGACTACGCCTAATACCTGTCAAATAAATGTAGTTTAGAATAGGATTAGCTTAGTTTAGTCATTGTATTTCTTACTTTCCATTATGTTTTCTTTAGATTTTATCTTAGAATCCATTCCAATATTTGATTTGAATAAATTATCCTAGCTTTCCTTTGAAATTTAGTATAGCTCACTTGTTTCTGAATTTGATTTGTAGAATAAATTTCAAGTTTTTTTGTTTTTCGTAGAATTCTACCATTAGTTGGTCAGATGAGGTTTTACTTCTATGTTTACATAAGCAATGTTGCTAAGTTTCTTGGAAAGGAATCACATCATCTATTCATGGCCTTCTTGCTTATAATCCAAAATGGGTAAGTTGAAAATCAAGCTTAGACATGAATACATGTATGTGTCATCATTAATTGAAGTCACTTGAATTTTCTAGAATTTTCTAGATGGATACTTATTTGAGTGAGCTTATTGTTGTTCTACTTTGACAAAGAAGATAGAATGTTGAATTTTTTTTTTGATTGATTGCAATATCCCCACACATATCTGATTTACCCCTGCACAAATGTAGTGAATTGAGGATGTCTTGGTTCATTTAAAACTAGAAATCTTCTAGACCTAGAAAACTTCTCCAAACATATGAATATCATTTTTTCAAGAGGTATATAACAAAAAAATTACAAATGACACAATAGAGCTCTCTTTTCATTTCCTTTGGTCCATGGACCTCTTGATTTATATAAAACAACTGTCATTTAGATTTTCGCATTAGAAAGAATGATAAATATGCAATGGGAATTTGATAGATTTCAAGCACATTAAGAACTCATATTGAATCTGAATTCAGAATTGGCCTAGTAATGAAGATAAATTGGATGTTAAGAAAAATGAATATATGGAAGCCTAATTGATCTAATGTTAAAACAATGTCTGGAATGTGTTATTCATTGAACTTACTAGTCAACGGTACTCTTTGCTAAGATCCAATCCATAAACAACATACATAAATCCGAAATCTGAAATTTGTTATTATTTAGAAATCAGAAGGTAAATCTTTGGAACATTAATAAAGAAGCGCATTGAATTGAAAAATGTTATTCTTTGACCAAATACAATTATCCATTGGATAAAGAATGTTTTTTTCCTGAAAAGAGGCATGGTTGTTTGATCTTGAAAATGATTGGATTATGATGATTTTGCACATGTTTTTCTTTTACACAATTATTCCTCCATCTTGTATACAGCCTTCAATTGATCTCAGCCTATGTATTACTTCTCAAAAGACGAATGACTAAAAATTCATAGCTCCTTTCTTGGATTTAAGACATTTTTAGCTTCCATTAATTTTTATCTGCATCCTTTTCTCTCATTTGATTTGATGACTAGTTTGTTTCTCCCTTACAAATTTGCAAGCGCTATTGATCATTTTTTACATGACTATGTTTCTCACAAAATCTTCCTAGCAATGATGCACTCTCCAAATAATGAAGCTCACTATTCACCATATAGAAAGGTCCAAGAAATATTACATCCAAGGTTATCTAGGATGCCTATTTGACAAAAGAGTATGAATTTGTGGACCAAAGGATAGATGCAATTGTATCGTGGGTCCATTCTCTTGGTTTTCAAAGAAAACAATAGTGAGCTAAAATTTAGTTACAAACATTCTAAATAGATGCATCTGAGCCACGTCATGAAACTCTCAAAAAACAATTTCAAGGAACTGGTCTACAAATATTTCAAATTATGAAGGATGTTGAGAAGGATAATCAAGAATAATCTTTCAAATCTCAACCAAGTACAAAAAGCACAAACCATATAGTAGGTTTCACATTCACTTGCATAAGTATCACGTATTGGTCTACATTTCCATACTTAGGGGAATCCTGAGTGGAAAAGTGTTATAGGTATCCTTTCTCCTTTGTTTCCATTTATATATGTGGATACTTACCTCGATTTCACAGATTTAACCTATTCAAATTCTACCACACATGATCTACAACTTGATTTCAAAGAGATAACAATTGAAGGCGTGTCAACAACAACTATTTGATGAACATTTTCAGCTGGGAAAGAGAATTATGACTCAATAACGATGACCTCTAACAAATGGACCATGGTTTGAATCCTCTAATAAATTGATCAACAATAAACGGTTCTCAAAATGCACTACTTCAGTGTAGAACTTTTGATCATCACAACCAAAGTCATTTTCTACCCAAAAGGGAACTTTCACTCAACAGACAAATATTCAAGTTAGTTAACTCTGCCTTTCTATTGGGATCTTGGTAATATGAAACTGGTAAGATTCGAGATTTGACTTAATGCATCCCAACACTTATGGTTCCTCATTTATTTGAAGAATTATCTTTTGGTTCATTGTTCCATGCTAGCCCAGATATAGGCTTTAGTTCTGATTCATGTTATGATATCTCTACAACCATGTTTTTCCAAGAGGAAATTATCTTAGTCAACATTGATTTTAATTAGATTTGATAACTAGTTAAATATTTTTGTTTGAAAATGGATAATAAAGCAATTCGTATCATTGGTAACTAGTTTTATTGATGATATTTTTTTTTCGCCTACGTGTAAACCTCACTCATTGAATATTTTTCTCACTTGAAGAGGAGGAAACGACTCGAAAAAAAATGGCTTTGGAAAATTTAACATGGTCATGAGACATGGCACCTGGGAAATTTACTCACAAACATATTTTTGGTATTATACTTTTAAATTCTCTACACCTGATGGTTTTTACCCTTTTCATTTCTAAAAATTTTGGGAATAAAAGAAATATTATTTCTTGAATGGTTTGTCCATATAAATACAATTTCCCAATTGATATCATATTCCTAATTCAAACTAGTGAGGAGATGAGCATGCCACACTATAGAATAAGTTTTAGAACTGGAAGAGGTAGAGAGTGAGTGAATACCTCACATGCCTAGAGAAAAGTCACTGAAGTAGAAGAAACATAAGCTCCTTCCAGTCCTTAATTATTGAAACATAAGTCTCTAAAGATGAGCTGAAATGATTCAAGAATCAAAATATGTGAAATATATTTCTCTTCCAACCTAGAGTTTGTTGGAAATACTAAAACAACTGAGAGGGGCGGGGTGAATCAGTTGTATGTGAGCTTAAATAATTTTAAGTCTGTTAAAACATTATTAATCTTTCTTCATGTGGTCATCAACAATATACAACATATGGACAGTAAAACTAGAGACCATCAGTCACACATAAAATACACACAGAGACAGATTTTCACGAGGAAACCCATAAAGGGAGAAAACCTCTTCTTCTTTGAAATGATAGGCAGTCTTTTTCAGTTCTGTACATCATTTACAATTGAGCACCAAATCAATGTGAGGCTGCTACCTCTGTTTTACAAGCTGCAACTTGTTTGAGAGCTCCAACTCTCTGGTTTTCTCTAGCACCCACTAGAAAGAAGCACCAACTCCCTGAATATTCCAGCACCAACTGGATGGAAGCACCAACTTCCTGAATATTCCAGCACGAACTGGATGGAAGCACCAACTTCCAGTTACACAGGCTCCAACCTGTATAACAGAGAACACTTGTTCTCCCTAGCACCACCCTGCCACCCTTGTTTCTCTGGCTACAACCAGATGGAAGCTACAAATTCCTGTGTTCAAGCTCCGACTTGAACCTCTGAGGACAACAATCCTCCCGAGCACCTCCCAACCTCCCTCTAATATCAAATAATGAATACACAGAAAATTTATGGAGATAAATCACTTCTTACCATTCTTTCTCTGTTCTCTAAATCTGATCTTCAACAAATTGTTCTGCAATTCTTCTCTTCCTCTGTCGGTTCAACAGGTCTGCTTTGCATCACATTCTTCTGTCATTCTTCTCTTCTTCTGCTCTACCTGTCGTTCTGCTCTGTTTCTGCTTTACCTTTCATCTCATTCTGTATATTTGTTAAAAATTCATACTACGCATCTTCTCATTTCTCCTTTCTTACTGTTTCATTCTTTTTCCATCCAGAACATCCGACCAAATTTTGTCTCACTCATTTTCTTTTATGCACACAGCCTTGACGGTTCCACTTCACCTTCCAATAGGCAATCCAAGGACACCTGTCTTAGCAACTGAAATGATAACTGTTTCACACTCAAGAATCCCTTTTGTTTAGTAGAATCGTAACTGATGAGTTACATGTGTGCGAAAGAACAATAACCCTCCGATCACATTCAAAATTTATTTGCACCGTTGGATGATATTCATCATTCTTTGCCTTTAAATCGGGTTTCGGCATTTCGGCTTCCTTTGCCCAAGTTTTTCAACACTTTCACATCGCGATCTCCGAAACTCTGAAATGGAGCTTATCTGGGCAGACTCCTCTTCCCGTGACCAAGGGCTGTGACCACAATTTTATGTGAAAGGAGCTTTCGCGATTTTTCATATCGCGAATTTGTAATAGAGATTAGATCAACAGTCCAGGTCAGATCTTGTCTCAACGGTTGCGATTACATCGCAATATCGCGTATCGCGATTTCGGAAGTATCGTTGCATTTGTTCACTTGCCACTCCATGTTGCGATCCCCGATGTTGATGAGCCCCTTTCCACGCGCTAGCTCTGCCTTGCCCCATATGACCGTCAACACATGACCTCGGTCAAACCTCTCATTGGGGTTTCGGCATTTTCGATGTCACAATGCACATGCCTACGGAATTCCCGATCCTCAAATCCCTAATGTGTCCCTTCACACACTGGCCCTCCCGGCTCAGCCTTTGACTTGCCACCTGTCCTCCACGGACTCCTGGGTGGCCCAACTTCTATATGCCTTATCGGGAAATCACGTATCGCGATTTCGTGATGTCTAATGCAGTTGTTCACGGGACTCGTGAAACTCCGATTCCCGATTCTCCGATGAAGAAAGTCAATGGTCCATATCACTTCTAACTTTAATGGCTGCGATTACATCACGAAATCGCATATCGCGATTTCGGGGTTCTCGTTGTCAAGAGATTTGGACATTTCAAAGTCCCGATCCCCGATCCCCGATACTCCATGCAGAGAATCAACGGTCCATATCAAGGCTTGATCTCACGGCTCAGATTTCATCGTGATTTTTCATATTGTAATTACACCCACTTCTCCTTACACTTAAAGAGCGTCCAGGTTGTCCTTGATCCAATGATAGTCGGGCTCTGCGCTCGGATCTGATGGTTGATATATGTCTCCCTCTTCAATGATCAAAGATTCTTCTTCAACCTTTCGCTCATTCGCTGCCTTCGATTATTCACTGCTTTCGATCATTCACCTCTCTGAGCTCGTCTTCTGTTTGTATGTCATCTTCACTGTTGCCATCAATGACAAGCATTGCATTCGCTGTCTGTTAACTGAATTTTCCAACAATCTCCCCCTTTGGAATTGATGGCAACACTTGCA
>ML865892.1:21892-32545 GCA_009831015.1 Picea engelmannii | reverse complement strand
TTACAATGGGATATCACACGCCTAAAACAAAGATCGTATGAAAAAGTTACGACCTCAGGAAGTTAATGTACTAACTTACCCTAACGGGGTCCACATGACTTTTGGCGCTTCATATCCTAGGGTTAGGATTTTTGATGTCTAGGTTTTTGGCATTCATGTTTATCATAAAAAGGCCTTCAGAGCCTCGTTGTAATCATATTCTTGCAAATGAGCGTAGCCGTCACATCTCTTCTCAGAGATAAAGTTGTCACCATTCTAGTGAGTCTTGCACTCTGTATTTTTACAATCTTTGTACATTTATTTCATTAATAGAACTCATGTATTGTTGATTTCTCTATTTCTGGCAATTTTTATGTGTATTTCGTTGTAATATCTATTCTTTCATTTCGTTTAAAAAATAATCCAGATGAATATTACTTCTACTTCAAATGCACAACCAAGATATGATGGGCTAGTATATGATATGCCTCATCCATTTGATCATACCAACGGAGGTCTTCCTTCAAAACATGTAAGTAATCTAAGAAACTTTCTGGTGTCTTTCTTGAATTTATTGAATGATTAAACATCTCTACAAGTATTACAAAGTTTGATAGAAAAATGCAATTATGAAGAAGAGACAAAACTCGAACAAAAGATAGTAAATCATGTCCATAGGAAGATAATAAAAAATAGAGAGTTCAGAATAAATGAAAAATTGGAGACTTTAACATGGGTGACATCATATTAGATTTGAGTTTGAGGTAAATTTTCTTCCTAAGAAAACATGGGAATGCATGGGGGAACCTACATTGGGCTATCCACCTATTCAATTGAAACTAGCAAACCAACATAGGGTAATACCAATTGGTCTATTGAAAGGAGTACCAGTGGATTTAGATGGTGTGTGCACTAACATATTTTGAGGTAATCGATATAGTGGATAATACTACACCTTATTCAACATTGTTGGGACTAGATTGGGCATTTGACAATCAAGCCATCATCAACTTGAAGGCCCAGAAAATTATTTTTGAATCAGGAGATTATATAGTCATAGCACCATTAAATCCTTCAGAAGGTGAAAGATATGTTGAACCAGTGACAAACAACTTTATCACAGAAGAAGTAAACCAATTTTATAGAACTACCGCACGCGAGGAAGATTACATTAACCCAACACCCGATGGAATGATTAGTTGTAGAAGTATAAGTTCTTGTGCTTCAAATTCTGACGCAAGATTGGAGAATTGGCAACATCGTTTACATGAGATATCTACCATAATATGTGCATGAATGATGCATGCATTATGATGGTTTGGCACAGAGGTAAGAGAACCTCCAAGTTTTTATTGTCAAAATGGTTTGGAATAATTCTTAACAAATTTTGAGTTAGAAGTCTTGGAAAGTCAAAGTTTATTAGTTTTAGATGTTTCTGTGAAAGCAACACCTACACGTTTGTGGGGTACTCATAAATAAAATATCCATGATTGGTATCAATTCAAGAGATTTTTTCATATCATATTTGGCGTATAATAGGAGAATAAATATATGTAGAAATTTGATGGAAGAAGTCATCCAAGAGAACATATAAACAAATTCATAACTCAGTGGAGATTGATACTACTAGAGGAATGGGCACATCACTTCATCCATACATTAGAAGGCATACCAAGGAATTGGTATACAGAACTAGAACTACGCAGAGGAATTGTTAGTACCCTGGTCTATAAGGGATTTTTTTTTAAATTTGGTGCTATGTTCCAGAAGAACATGTGCCAAAAACAGGCACGCTACTAGAAAAATGACATTCTTGCAATGCCATCATAACACATCATATCACTTCCCAAAAATCCTTGAATTCTTCACCAGGTTCATTTTCGAGCCATATGTAGATTGCTTATGTTATTGAACAATATTGTGGCTTGTTCTTGTCAAAACAAAAAGAATATATTGGCCTCTGAGGCCAACCTGTATGTTATAAAACACCCAAGCTCGAGTACTAGGGAGAGTGTTCAAAGGCATTCTTGTGATTTTTCATTTATAAAAATAAATGGTGGGTCAAGCAAGCCCAAATATCCATACATTCAAGAGCCAACAATTTATCATAGGTCAAGTCAAAAATAAATGCTCACAACAAAGCTAGACATAGACCAAGTGCCAAGCCACGAAGGAGAGGGATCTAGTGCACTACACGTTGATGAATCCTGGAATCATCAGTGCATATAAACAACAATGTTTCAATTATCCTCATCATGTGGGATTTTTCTCACTGAATGCAATCCAAAAATCACCAAATTTACAAGTGTCATGGCTATGGATGTACAGATGCCATCATAGGAACAAGGTGGGTCCCAAAACATGGCTATTTTTAGGTGCAGCCGCCGAGCCGCTCCTCAACTACAATCACATACATCACCAGATTCTCTCATACATGAGGGATTTTAGCACATAAAGTTTCTAGGAATACTTTCTCAAAATCACTCATATTCTCTCACACATCAGCAGTCCCTGGATATGAATGTTTGTTTATGAGAATGACACTAGACTATATCTGTAAAGTTGAGTTTGACGTGGAGATTGGCACACTGTCTTTGTAGCTCCCAGAGAATCTTTTTGACAGAGTTTTTGATATACTCAATATTGTAATGATGTTATGACATAGGTTTGAACGAGTGCTCAGTTCAACCTTAAAGGCTCTTGATACTTTCATATCGCAGTGGTATATCATATATACTATGGTATGTTCAAAATGCTTACCATATTTGTTGTCGGCCAGATCTGATATTACCTTGTTGTTGACCACTCAGTATAGGTTGATGTAGATAGATCTGAAAATGCATTTCATACAAACATGGAGTTTGAATTTAATCACAACATGGAAAGGTTTGGTTTCCTCAAGTGGGGCTCATCTGCTTTTGAGAACATGCTTGTTGTTCCTCCAAGTTCTGATATTTTACACCAAGTGTTGCTAGCCTGGATGAAAAGAAGGGCGAGGATAGGAGCATTTGTTACCTTGGATTACTTGATGGGATTGCTTACAACATCTGTATTACTGCTTACTAGGTAGCTATTGTGGAGAGCCAATACAGGGGTGTTGAAATAGAGGATGGAGCCTTGTAAAAAGAATGACATTCCAAGCAACTATATTTAAAGTAATCGAATCTGTTATATGTGGCCGCAACTTCAAATAGATGCTTCAACAAGTTGTTGGTCATTTCTTGGCAATTCCTATAGTATCCTGGAGACTTTATTTCTGGTGTTTTGGTTGATTTTCTATTTCTCAGCAAGATCAAAAGAAAATCAGGATCCAACTTAGGAATTTGGAGGACTTCCTTGATAGACTTCAGAGGTTGCTAAATAGTGAAGTCTTGATTTATATTTTAAATCATAGGCTAAGTGTATTTATTTTACACACAAAATAGAGGTTGAGATTACAACACTTCTAGCAGAAGGGAAATTTCATGGATGTTCATGCGTTGAAAATGAGTGTTAACAGTTGTAGATATGATCCATATTATAAGGGAATTAATAGCACATGGCAAAGTTGCATAAACATTCTAGATTTGAAAGGATTAATTCCATTTCTCCAAGGAGTCAATTTACAAGTGTTCATTTATCAACATCAAGAATTTTCCAACTGAAACCCATTACTTGGAGATTATTCTCTATTGATAGGATCTGGGATCTAATCTGTTGGTGGCTAGATCCTGAAATTTTGTAACAAGTTTCTATGCTTAGCCTAAAAGAGGTTTTGAATCCCTTTAGTTAAGGAGAAAGGAAAGGTTTCCTATTTTCAATATATTGTAAAGACAAATGATCTTACAGAGAGAAGGGAGAGGCCTGAGAGGGTACAGGAGATACCTAAGAGAGTCATTTAGGAGGTTTTAAAGTTGTAGGAGTGTTGATAAGCCAAAGGGAATTCTATTTTGTAATCACTTCTGACATTGAGGATTCATGACAATTGTTTTATCAGATTGCAATTTTTCTTTGTTTTACACTTTGCAGTTTCATCTTTCTTAAATGAATTGCAGACATTGAGAATCAATGGCTAGCAATCTAATTCTCAAAAGGTAAAGATTTTACTGTAAATTCCTATTATTTGTGTGTTTTGTTTCAGGTACCCTTCCAATCCATTTTGCAGAGAGAATCTTTGTTTGATGGGCGTTCTACTTTTTGTTATATTCCCTATTATTCTACCCATTATCATATAAAAAAATTATTTGATATGCAATTTGATTTCCTTCAATCAACAAGGTGTTTACTTGACTCCATGCCCAATGGTGTCTCACTAATCTGTGTTTAGATTGTTTCCCTTATTTTTTCTCTTTCAGTTCACCTGATCCACCTTCCTTCAAACCAAACCAATTTCAAAACCCATACAAATCTTTATCCATAAAACCATTGCAATAACTTGATGATTCTGTATCTTTCCCTTTAGCAGTCAAGTGCAACTTTAGGGACTAATAGGAACTGTAAATTGGAGGGAGTTACAACATAACTTTGTAATCACATTTACATTTGAACATGAGAATACAATGATAGAGGCAACACTGCAGATCATAAAAGAAAATATTTTTGAAGAACCTAAAGTTGAAATTTTAAGAACTTATCAGAATCACAATTGAAAAACACTCAAACAATTGTTACATTGTTACCACGTCGCATAAGATGACCCAACAAAAGAAAACTCGCGTGATATTCAGATAACAGAACTTGAAGGGGAAAGAGAAGTAGAAGGTCCATAGTTACAGTCAGAAGAATTTGTTGCACCACTGAAGATAAAGAAAGTCAATATTGGAATAGAGGAGAATCCAAAAACTCCAAGTATTGGTGACTATTGGGACAACGAGACAATGGAAAGAATAACAAAACTACTTCATGAATATAGTGATCTATTTCCAACAATGTTTTAAGAAATGAAAGGGGTAGCAGAAGAACTTGGATAAATGAAAATCCCTCTGCGACCATATGCCAAACCAATAAGACAAAGACCCTATAGGTTGAATCCAATATATAAATAGAAAGTTAAGGCAGAGATTGATAAAATGTTAGAGGTTGATATAATAGAATATGTTGAAGAATCTTAGTGGATTATCCCTATGGTAGTTCGGGAGAAGATGAAAGGGGGGATAAGGATCTGTGTAGAATTGAGGAAGTTGAATGATGCTTGTCTGCATGATTCCTTCCCTACTTCATTTACAGATGAGGTATTGGAAAATGTAGGTGGAAAAGAAGCATACTCATTTACTGATGGATTTTCAGGGTATCACCAAATCATAATAGAACCAAAGGATTGTTATAAGACTACATTTTCAACAGAATGGAGGTCATATCAATACACAATGATGCCCTTTGGATTGAAAAATTCCCCTGTTATTTTTTCAAGAGTAGTGGTAGATTCATTTAAATATTTTATACATAAATTTTTGGAGGTTTATCTGGATGATTGGACAGTATTTAGCCTATTAAAATATCATGTTGAAGTGTTAAGATTAATGCTAAACATGTGTAGACGATGCCAAATTTCCTTGAACATTAAGAAATGCATATTCAATGCACCATTTGGAATTTTGTTAGGGCATGTGGTTTGTAAATATGGTTTGTTGGTTAGCACTGCAAATATTACTGCCATTGTTAATTTACCACCACCTAAGTCAGTGTGCCAATTAAGAGCTACACTAGGTCATACAAGCTACTATATAAATTTCATAAAGACCTACGCACAGATTACTGCGCCCGTGGAGAAACTGTTAAAGAATGATATCAAGTTTCAATGGAATGATGAGTGCCAACAAAGTTTGGACATATTAAAAGAGAAAATAGTGATAGCACCAATTATGGTATTTCCATATTGGTCAAAAGAGTGCATGGATAGTACTTAGAGAAATACTTGCACAACCTGGAGAAGGTGACATAGATCACCTAATAGAATTTGCATGTAGGAAACTCTCAGATTCAGAACATGATTATAATACAATAGAGAGAGAAGGTTTGGCTATGGTGTATGCATTACAAAAGTTCAAACATTATTTATTAGGCCAACACTTTAAAATGTTCACAAATCACTATGCTCTCATATACCTGATCAACAAGCTAGTGTTGGGGGGGAGAATATGTATATGGTTGTTTTTATTTCAAGAGTTTGATTTTGAAGTAGTAGTGAAACCTTGAAGACTGAATGTAGGGCCAGATAATCTATCTAGGATAACTAATGAAGAGGAACCAAGAAGCTTAAAGGACAATTTTCCTTATGCACAACTATTTTCAGTGCAGATTGTTGACGAATACTTTCCTAATATCATTGAATTTTTTAGTACAGGATTTGCCCCAAAGGAATACAACACTGCACATAAGAAGAATTTGGTGGTCAGAGTTGCGGACTACCAACTTATTGCAGGATACTTGTATAAATTAGGTGTAGATAATATTTTAAGGAGATGTGTCATGGAATATGAACGTCCTATCATCTTGGTAGAATAACATGAAGGAATAAATGGAGGACATTATGCAGGAAAATCCATTGCACAGATGATACTGTGTGCAGGACTGTGGTGGCCAATCGTTTCTAAAAATGCAAAGGAATATTGCTAGACTTGTAATGTCTATTAGTGAGTAGGAAATCCATCTAGGAGGGTTAAGATGCCTCTAAAACCTTAGGTAATCGTTCAAGTGTTTGAGAAATGGGCAGTAGACTTTGTAGGACCAATCAACCCACCAGCTAGAAGATCAGGAGAAAGGTACATCATTACGGCGACAGAATATTTAACTACATGGGATTAAGCAACAACAATAAAAGATTGCAGCACAAAAACTGCAGTGCACTTTTTGTTTGAACAAGTAATTACAAGATTTGGATGCCCTAGAATTCTGATGAGTGATGACGGAACTCATTTTCTCAATAATACCATTCAAGCAATGACTGAAGAATTTGAAATACACCATCAAAATAACACGCCATACCATCCTCAAGCTAATGGAACAATGGAAGCATTTAATAAAATATTGGAGAATTCCCTAACTAAATTTTGCAACGTAAACATGGATGATTGGGATCTGAAGATACCGGCAATATTATGGGCCTATAGAACCACATGCAAGAAATTCACAGGGTAAACACCTTTCACATTGGTGTATGGTCAGGATTTAGTAGTCCCTTTAGAAAATTTGATACCAATTCTAGGTGTTGCATCCATTATAAACATGACAGAAAGTGGCACAATACAAGAAAGATTGTCTGAATTCATGGAACTAGAAGAGGACAAAATTATGGCTAGTTTCCATCAAGAGGTACAGAAAGCCAAAGACAAAGTTTGGCATGATAGACACGTCAAAAATAAAAAATTTAAGGAAGGAGATATGGTTCATCTCTATGACAACAAATACTTACAGTACCAAGGAAAATTTAGGATGCATTGGTTAGGGCCATATGAGATAAAATATATCACAGATGGAGGTGATGTCTAGTTGCAGGATCTAGCAGGCAAAGAGATTCAAGGATTGATTAATGGTAATCGAATGAAATTGTATAGGGGCAGTCTACCCAGTAACCCTTAGTGGATGTAGCATAGAAAATTATAGGTGTACATAATGTATATAGTAGGAGCTAAAAGAGAAAAAATAAAAATAAGAAAAATTGGAAAAATCAGAAAAATACAAAAAAATGCAGTAGTTGGATAAGTATTAAACATGCAGTTAGATAATATAGTGCGTAGAAAAAAATAATTGATATGAAAGAACCTGAATAAATTGTGCGTTGGAGAAAGGTAACCAAGAAGAAAAATCAGTGCACTGACACAGAAAACAACTGGAAAAAGAAAAAGCAGTGATCAAAAAATTGTGGCACGATAGGGCATTTATGACATGACCTATAAAAGAAGAAGATGTGAACGAAAAAGACTCATTGTGACTTTGTAAAAGCTAGATCCAAGGGAGAAAAAAATTAGTGTGAGTGGGTGATTCTGAGTTGTTCACTCACGATTCAGAGCAACCATTCCATAGTTAGCAAGATGGCACCCTCGAAGCTTGGAGATCACAGCCGTGTCACAAGGAAAACATGAAGTGCCATGAAGTCTGCACAAGACCTAGAAATTGATGGAGCAAACCCTAACCAAACTGAAGGAATCATGAATGTTGATGCAATTCCATTCCCAGTGATCGAACAAGTTACTCTGACTATTGTAGAAGAGTAGGACCAACAAAACCAGATAGAAAAAGAAATGGACATTGACCCATGGAGAAGATTGCAAAAACCTAGCATAGAGAAAAACCACACTCATCCAAATGGGTTAGGAGTAGAACTACCATAGGAAAAATTGAATGAGGAATATGATGAACAAACAAAATCTGATGAGCCCGGGAAACAAGCAGAATAAATTCAACACCCTATAACAGAGAAAGCACAACAATCATAGGAACAAGTGTAGGTTGAAGAAATTACAAACCAACATAACATAGACACTGAAGAAGAAAAAGACAATGAGGAAGATAACCAAGTGGAAATAACAGGGCCATCGGCAGGGAAAAATAAGACATGGGAAAAACCTACAGCACTAACAACACCACACAAGCAGAAGGAACTCACACTGTCACTGTCGCAAATTCCTGAAGGAGTTAAAATACTTCCTGACATGTTAGGATTTATTGATAAGATTAAATATGTTGACCATTATGTTTCAGACATGGGGAAGTTTCATGAGTTCACACCACAAGTTTACATGGAAAGTAAAGGAGAAGGTCCATCAGGAGATCCCATATTGGATCCAAAACAATGGATTGTCAGGCTATACAACACATGAATTATGAACCTATTGGAGATTCCCCACTTTGGGAGAGGAAAGGACATGAATGCATGTGTCAAATAGTTACTGACACAGGTACATGGAGGTATATTATGGATGGATAGACCTGTATCAATAGATGTGGAATTTATTACTGAAATCACAGGATTACCTACAGATGGAGCAAAACCATAGCAATGCTTGGATGACAGAACAAAGGAAAAATCCATAGCAGAGGTAATAAAGAATAAATATGGGACTGATAGAGGATAGAGGGGAGTGATTATTAAAAAAATAAGTGAACTAGCAAAGAGGTTTGCAACAAAATTGATGGCATGCAAACTCTTAATAAAATGTCGCAAGGAGGAAGCCCCTGCAGGTGTAATAGCAGTAGCCACGCAGTGTGTAAAGGGAAGTCTACTTAGCTAGGATTCATATCTATTAAACTTCTTTTTGGATGATTGCAAGGATGCGCAAGATCTCGGTTTAGAATTTTATTGTCCATGGCTAATCATATTGATAGCACTTGTGTGATGGGGAGAACCAAAGTACAATGTATTTTACGAGAGACTAGGGAAATGTCGTGCAACAAGATACACAACCTTATGGCATACTTCATATCTAAAGCAAAGGAAGGTGAATTATAGCATTTTTTCCATGTACTTTGATGAGATGAAAGAGAGGTTGGAAAACACATGGAGAATACCACCAGAAGTTGTGAGAGAGAATCAAGGAATAACCAATTTTCAATCTTCAAGGCATAACATATGGATCTAGGATAAGAGGGATCTTAAAAAAGAATGGTTGCAGTTGATATATTGTGTCACAGGAGAAAAAGTACAATGGGATATGAAGGATTGGCCTAAAGAGTGGAGTGGAAGGTTCTAGTAATATCAAAGAAAGTACCAAAATCTAAACAACAAGTAGAGCTTGGACCTTCATAACAGTAAACCAGCCCAACAACAAACACAAGGAAATCTATAGAATGCACAAAAGGAATAGGGGGTAGCACAACAAATAGAAATCCAAGGAAGAAAAATGCTATCCCAAAGGATTCAACTCAGGAAAAGGAGCGTGCATAAGAAATAAATGGAGGAATGTAGAATGTTACCATTATTCCTATGCAGGAGGAAACAAGAGAAGAAAATTTCCCAGATTTGGATATGTTAGATCCAACCACGCACACAGAGACACTGGAAAATAAAAAAACAGTGTTGCAGACAACATGACAATGCAAGAAAATGAAGGCACACAAGGACATTCCTCAGCTTACATTTACAAAGGATGATGCAGAATTAGTAGTAGAGAAAGTGTAGGATCGCATGGTGGAAGACCGGTATGATGTTGAGAAGCAGAGGGAGGAAATAATGAAGAAATTAATAGAGGTCAAAGATGCATTGGATCAATTGCAGATTACTACAATGAATAAAAGGATTAGGTACAACAAAAACAAAAACTCTTAGGAAAGAACACTTCCAGAATAATAGAAAGTGCAGACCATAGTTATGGGGAGTGAAAAATTCAGTATCACCCAAGAGATGTTGCAGGTACATGAAACTACATCGCAGAGGCCACTGAAAGATATAGATAATATGGACTTGGCACTACCCAAGATTCTAACTAACACAATGTACAAACTACATATAAGTGTCATGCAAGAAATCTAGTCAAGGGCCCGTGCAGATGCCACAAGATTACAATTGGCCAAGGAACTAAATAATACACTAGATATAACTCTTAACCAGGTGTAGTTCGAGAGGGATAAAACAAAGCAACGCACTAGAAGAATAGAACAACAAGTTGAAGAAGTATTTAAAACTATTTCTGACATCACACAAGGAGAGAATATACCCACAGAGGAGAAAATTGAGAAAATAGCACAAGCTATGGAGAC
>ML865890.1:21893-34442 GCA_009831015.1 Picea engelmannii | reverse complement strand
TAGGATTTGAGAGTACCAACAGTACTAAGGGCCTATAGAACTACTTACAAGAAGCTAACAATGCAGACTCTATTTAAGTTGGTGTATGGCCTAGAAGCAATTGTCCCTATGGAATATTTGGTTCCTAGTCTCATAATTGCAGCATTCACAGATATGGATGACACTGGCATTGTTCAAGAGAGGCTTGTGTAGTTGGTAGAACTCGAATATGATTGATTTTTTGTAGGATTCCATCAACATGTATAGAAGGAATGAGAAAAGGCCTATCATGATAGTCACATAAAGAAGAAATCCTTCAAGCAAGGAGATATCGTATTGGTATACGATAGTAAGTTCATGAAGCATCCAGGAAAATTCAAAACACATTGGCTTGGGCCTTATGAGTTTGCCTATGTCATGGAAGGAGGAGCTGCGCAGTTGAAGACTTTGAATGGATATTGGAAGGAAGGTTTAGTGAATGGGATCTAGTTGAAATTGTACTATGACAACCAGCTGCCTCGTAACTCTTAGTAAGACCAGAAGAAGAAGGGTCCATGTACCAAGTGCAGTTGAAACTGGGTACCAGACACAGAAAAGACAGTTTTCCCATAGAACGGTGGGATGGAGCAGAAAGCACAGGATGCTCCACACAGTCTGAAGACGAAGAAAAACAGATGGTTCATACTTGAAGTTCCTTGGGACGAGTCACATGTGAGTGTTTTGGGCCTGTTGGCCCTTGGTTATGGAAATAAGTGAAAAGTGTGAAATGCGTGGAAGACAAGTTGATTGAGATTGGGTCAAAGTGACCAAAAGAGAAGAAAAGACGAAGTGAAGTAAGATAAAGCAAGTCATTGGATGGGGAGAGCGAGGAAGACAGATCAACAAGGAAGATGGATCATGGATGAATCAACAAGCATAAAAATCCATGCATAGATTCTTTAGATCACCTCGCAAGAAAGAAGGAAAGACAGACTGTCGAAGCCCTGAAAACACGGGTCTAGTTGACCTAGGGTTTTAGACACCTAGGGTTTTGACTCCTAGGTTTCAGCCTAAGGATGTCCAAGAGTCATTGTAATGTATAAATAAAGGTCAATAGGACCTAGGATGGGTTCGATTATGTAATAATTTATTATTTTTGTTTTTGAGAGAGAAGTATTTTGTTGAAAGAGAGTTTGTCTTGTAAGATCTTCAGTTGGGTGTGAAGATCAACCCTACAATTGGGTGTGCAGGGAGGGAAGAGAGGAGAAGAGAAATAAAGAGAGAGATCTGCAATCTAAGTGCAGACAGAAATGTATGCTTTCATCTAATATATTATAAGCACAGTTCTGTGGACATAGCCCTAGGGAGAGGGTGAACCATGTATATCCTATTGTTGTGTTTGATTGATTGATGTAAAAAAAGAAGAGGCTTGTAACTTTGAAAGATTTGCAAGTTTTTAAAATAAGTGTGCTTAGGCAAAAGGGTCAATTTGCCACACATAAGTTAAATAAAATTTCACATTCAAGTTGCAGATAATAACCAACAAAACAGATAACAGTAAACACATAACACAATAAATGATAAAGGAGTTCACCCCTCTCTTGGGCTACATCTCCTGGTCTAGCTTCCAATGGATCTTTTATATTATTTTCTCAAAGTGATAAAATAGGTTATTTACAGTGCTCAAAATGAAAAATAGATGGCTCCAATGGCTCTAGAACGTCCAAAAACCCCTAGCTGGGATTTTTCGACACCTGGTTTCACCAAAAAATGAAGAAGATATGCTTCCTGGAAGTTTTTCCTTTCAAGCTTGTTGTCTCTAGTTTTCCAAAACACACCTCTGTGTGTCTAACCTAGATTCTAGACATTTCCCAAGCCTAAACCCAACACCTACATGCATTCCCATGAATGGTGCCAAAATTTCACACGGTTAATGGGTTTTGGGCCCCCAAAGTCGGAGGTGTTGGGTGCATGGGGGGCCATGTGGCCACGTCCCAGCACTAAGTTAGGGGCATGTTTGAATGGTGGCATGAATGTTTGACAAGTGGTGGGCTGGAGCAGTGAACATTTGAAAGCGCACGCATTGTATCCAATGTGGTCGCACGTGAAGTGTATTCAACCGCGACCGGGGGTTGGGGCTAAGCCCCAGCTCGGACGCACCCCAAAATACAACAACATTTAATTTAAATAAAAGTGGGTGCATTGTAATGTTAAGTAACAATGCGTGGGCTCGTGGTAGCCCACACTCTGCTAAGGTGTTACCTCCATGTGGGAGGTCCTATGTTCAACCCCTACGGACTTTCGACCATATATTTGGTTAGATAGCAGGGTGCCACATGGCGGACCATGCCTGGGCCACGTGGCACCTTACAACTTGTTGAAAGATTGCCACATGTCCAACCAAAACTCAACATCCGACTAACCAATCAACATCTGCTACGTCATCATGTGCCATGTCAGTGTATAGTCATCCATGTCAGTGTATGGTCCCTGCCATGTCAGTGTACGGTACCTACCATGTCAACATACGGTCCTTTCCATGTTAGTTGTACGAACTATAAAGTCAACAAATTTTTGCCTGTTTGGCAAATTAGATAGAACCTGATATCTTGCTCATACAATGTCTATTTGAACCCATTCAAAGTGCATTAGGTTTTTGACAACGAGGCCTACATTCTTGTTCATTTTCAAGCGATTCTGAGCACTTTGAATTTTGAGCAAAAATTGATCCCCCGGATCACTCCTCCCCATTGGGAAGCTTTTGGACCTCCAAAAGACTAATTTCAGTCTATTTGAAGATAAGGGTATAGTTCCCTCACCTTTCCAACCTCAATCCACTTGGCCTTTCTTGGATTTGTGTCCTTAAGACCAACTCGAAGGTATTCCACATTTCCTGGTTTTGAAGTTCTCATCCTCCTGTCAAGGATTGTGTCTTCATGCAGTTCTGTAAAATATTCTAGCAAGAAATCATCTATAGAAGGAATCTTAACCTACTCTCCTTGATCATCAATCAAAGGAGGCTCATACAACTTCAAATTCTCAACATTGACAACTGCGTACATTTTCATATAGGGAGGCAAATCCAAACGGAAGGCATTGTTACCAATCTTTACAAGAACTTTGAAAGGTCCATATCTAATTGGTTTCAGTTTTTTACCTTCTCCTTTAAGCCTCTCTTTGTTGATGTAAATCCAAACTTCATCATTAACTTGGAAACTATGATCAACATGATGCTTGTCATGTCTTTCCTTGTACTTGGCTTGACTCTTTTCCAACTGTTCTTGTACCATTTGATGTATCGAATGAATTTGTTCAATGAACTTTTCTACCCTATCAATGTCATATTGAATGTCAATAGAAATATCTTTCCCAAAGATAAAATCTAAAGGAGATTTGGTCAAATAGACAAAACATGTTTCAAATGGCGATGTTTGATTTGAAGAGTGCTTAGCCTGGTTGTAAGCATGTTGAATGTAGTGTAAATGCTCATCCCAAAGTTTAGGATGCTTGTTGCAATAACCACGAAGAAGATGCACCATTGTTCTATTAACCACTTTTGTTTGACCATCAGTTTGTGGATGAAAATTTGTGCTCTATTTTAGTTTGGTGTACATGAGTGCCCATAAAATTGACCAAAAGTTCCCAATAAATCAATAATCTCGATCAGAAATAATGGATTTAGGCAACCCAAAATGTACCCAAACATGCTGAAAAAACATTTGTGTCATTTTATCAACTGTAACATACTTCTTACAAGGCATCAAAATACACATTTTTCTAAAACGATCAACCACAACATAAAGATAATCATGATTTTTTTTAGACATAGGTAAACCTCCTACAAAATCCATAGAAAGGGTTTCCCAAGGACGAGAAGGAACTAGAAGTGGGGTATACAAACCCAAATTTCTATTGCTAGGCTTGCTTGTAGCACATAACAAACATCCTCTTACATATCTTGAAACACTTTCATTCATTTTAGGCCAATAGCAATACCTTTGCAAATTAGCCACCGTCTTGCCTACACCAAAGTGACCAACAATAAGAGAAGAATGAGCTTATCTTATAATGTTGATTCTTTCACCTTGTGGAATACATAGCTTGCCAAGATGATACAAAATATTATCATGCACATGGTAATCCAATTCCTCAACACGGTTAGAATGACACAAAGTCGCATACACTTCCTTAAAATCAACATCTAAAGCATATTGTTCAACATAGCTTTCATGCATGATTGGATTATGCTTAAGAATAACTGAAGCACTAATAATAGGCCTAGAAAGCATATCAGTAGCTTTGTTATAAATTCCCTTCTTATACCTTATGACCAAGTGGAATTGTTGCAGAAAACCCATCCATCTGAAGTGTCTTTCTTGTTGTAGCTTTGTTTGTGATTGTAAGTATTGCAATGGTTGATGATCTGTGTGAATGATAGTTTCTTTTCCCAACAAATAATGTTTCTATTTTTTCACACTTTGCACCAATGCATACAACTCCTTATCATAAGTAGGATAGTTAATTACAGTGTCATTAAAAGTTTTAGAATGAAAATAAATGGGCTTACTATGTTGTAACAAGACTGCTCCCATTTCATAATTGCTTGCATCAGTTTGGATTTCAAAAGGTTGTCTCAAATTTGGAAGTGCAAGAACTAGGGCTGAACTGATTTTCTCCTTCAAAGTATCAAAATCCTTTTCTTTCTTTCCTCCCCATTGGAAAACTTGCTTAATGCTTGTTACTGCATGTAATGGAGCTGCAATTGAAGAAAATCTAGTAATAAACTTTCTCCAATATTGGGAGCAGTAATGGAGCTGCAATTGAAGAAAAGTTAGCAATAAACTTACTCCAATATTGGGCTGCTCCCAAAAAACTTCTTACCTCTGTCACATTGTTGGGCTTGGACCACTCCAATATGACTTTGACCTTGGAGGGATCAATTTTCAACTCTCCCCCACCAACAATATGCCCCAAGTAAACAAGTGAGGTCTTTCCAAACTCACATTTAGACATCTTCAAAAACAACTTTTCTTTTCTCAAGACATCTAAAACTTACTTTACATGCACAACATGCTCTTCATGAGATTTGTTAAAAATCAAAATGTCATCCAAGTAGACAATAACAAAATCATCAAGAAAATGCCTCAAGACAGCATTCATGACTCTCATGAAAGTAGCAGGAGCATTGCAAAGTCCAAATGGCATTACCATCCACTCAAACAAACCTTGCTTTGTTTTGAAAGTTGTCTTCCATGTGTCTCCTTCAACAATCCTAATCTGATGATATCCACTTTTCAAATCCAACTTAGTAAAATACTTAGCATATTTCAATTGATCAAGTAAATCATCAATTCTAGGAAGAGGATATCGATTTTTTACCATAATCTTGTTGAAGGCCCTGAAATCTACACACATACGCCATGTACCATATTTCTTTGGCACTAAAATAATTGGAGATTCACATGGTGTCGTGCTTGGCATGATGACCCCTTTGTCAAGCAACTCTTGGATTTGTTTTTTAATTTCAACATTCTCCATGACTGGCATCCTATATATACCAATGTTTGGAAGAGGGCTATCTTGTTCCAATTGTATTTCATGTTGGATACCCCTTCTTGGAGGCAATCCCTTTGGTTCCTGAAACATCTCATCATATTTGGTAAAAACCTCATATAAATCAGATTTCAACTTTTCATCATAACCTTGGAAAAATTCTTTTTCAACATTGTCTTTGGGTTTAATCATCAAGAGGACAAAATTCTTACTAGCATTGACTAATCTCTTCATTTGTCCCGCATTTACAAGTGACAAATCCGTCTTCTTTGTATGTGCTCTAACAATGTACTCAACTCCATTTTTAAATAAATGATACTTATTCTCATGACGATGAAATATGGCTCTCCTATCATATAAATATGGAATTCCCAACACAATACCATAGATATCCAAAGGAATAACATCAAGCTCTACCTCATCTATAAAATTTGCAGTAATGGCAAATCTAAGTTTACACCTTCTTGTCACCTGCAATTTAGCATTGTCACATCTCCAACCTACAGGGTATGGTTTAGGATGTGGAATAGTTCCCAAATTTAATTTCTTGACAGTGTCTTTAGATATGAGGTTTGTCTGAGATCCAGTATCAAAAAGCATATCTATCTTGGTATGTTTTGAAACAACCCTTATGTGAAAAAGATCTATTCTTTCTTTTTCTTGTTGAGTTTCATTGAGGCTACTACTACTTGAAGAACTAGTACTTGCAAAAGAACCCTTACCTTGATAACCCATGGCTGTAATTTTTGTTTCAACACCCGAATCGGAACCCAAATCTTGTTGTATGGCTGCAACAGTCTTTGGCTTCCCTTTGTGGCTGAACTTTTTGGGTTTTTTTTCAGGATGAAGTTTCCAATAATGGTCTTCATCATGGCCATCCTTTGAACAATGTTTTCATGTAAAATTTTCTCCCTCTTTCTTAACAGAAGCAATTTTTTTTCCATTCCCCTTGAACTTCATCTTTCCCTTGTCTCCATGACTGAAAGGCTTCTTGCTGTCCTCATGGGTTTCATTTCTCCCTCTTGCTTCCAAATGAGTTTCCTGAACACAAACTTCATCTAAATTTGAAGGGTTAAACATGAGTATTGTATGTATCAAGTAACTATGTAAAGCTCCAATGTATTTGAGTAAAGTTTATTGAGAAGACAAATCTACTCCCAAAACCAAACCTCTTCTCCTAAATTCTTGAGTAAATCTTTGCACATTTTTCCCTTTAGCTTGTCTAAAATTTTGCCTATCCATGGTAGCTTTCTGCATGTATGCTAATGGATAGAATTGTTTTTTAATTGCAATAATGAAATCATTCCAAGAGGATAAAATTTTACCGTGTTTCTTCATGTCCTCTTGAGTTTTGGCTTCCCACCAAATAAGTGTTGCACTATCCAATCTTAAAGAAGCAAGGTGAATTTTAGTTTCATCATCTTGAATTCTTTGTATCCTACAATACACTTCAATCTAACGAATCTAGTTATCTAATTTGTCAGCATTTACCTCTTCGTTGTACATTGGCAATTCAAGTTTAATATCAAGATTTAACAAAGGAATTTGTGGAGGAATTTTATCATGTCCCTTTGGAGAATTTGGAGGTGGTTGTGAAATGGTAGAAGAAGTGAAAGATGGAGGTGAGGGAGGTGGAGTATCACCATTCCCTCCTTTTCCCTTTGGAATCTTATCACCACTGTCTCCCTTGTCCTTTGAAGGGTTGGAGCTTTCACCTTGCAATCTTGCATTCCTTTATTCAAACAAGATTTTCACCATTTCGGTCATATCCATGAAAGCCTTTCTGAAATCTTCATCTTCGAAAGGAATATTTTCATGACTCTCTACATGAGACATACTTGGTGAATGCCTCATTGAAACTTCAGGTGAGTGTATAGTCCTTCTTCTTGAAAGTTGAGAACTTGGCTCCACAAGTTGACCTTCTCCTCTTGTGAGCATCAGAAATTTTTTTTTGCAAATAATCAAGGCATCAAAAAACGTATGCTCTGATACCAACTAGATCTAAAAAAAGAAGAGGCTTGTAACTTTGAAAGATTTGCAAGTTTTTAAAATAAGTGTGCTTAAGAAAAAGGGTCAATTTTCCACACATAAGTTAAATAAACTTTCACATTCAAGGTGCAGATAATAACCAACAAAATAGAGAGCAGTAAACACATAAGACATCAAATGATAAAGGAGTTCACCCCTCTCTTGGGCTACATCTCCTAGTCCAGCTTCCAATGGATATTTTATATTATTTTCTCAAAGTGATAAAATTAGTGCTTTACAGTGCTCAAAATTCCAAATAGATGGCTCCAATGGCTCTAGAACGTCCAAAAACCCCTAGCTGGTCTTTTTCGGCACCTAGTTTGGCCAAAAGATGAAGAAGATATGCTTCCTGGAAGTTTTCCCCTTCAAGCTTGTTGTCTCTGGTTCACCAAAATGCACCTCTGTGTGTCTAACCTAGATTCTGGACGTTTCCCATGCCTAAACCCAACACCCACATGCATTCCCGTGAATGGTGCCAAAATGTTGCACTGTTAATGGGTTTTGGGCCCCCAAAGTCGGAGGTGTTGGGCACATGGGGGGCCATGTGGCCACGTCCCAACACTGAGTTAGGGGCATGTTTGAATGGTGGCATGAATGTTTGACAAGTGGTGGGCTGGAGTGGTGAACATTTGAACACATGTGCATGGTATCCAAGGTGGTCGCATGTGAAGTGTATACAACCGTGATTAGGAGCTGAGGCTAAGCCCTAGCTCGGATGCACCCAAAATACAAAAACATTTAATTTAAATAAAAGTTGGGGCATTGTAATGTTAAGTAACAATGCGTGGACTAGTGGTAGCCCACACCCTGCTAAGGCATTACCTCCATGTGGGAGGTCCCAGGTTCAACCCCTGTGGACTCCCGACCATATATTTTGTTAGACAATAGGGTGCCATGTGGCAGCCCATGCCTGGGCCACATGGCACCTTATAACTTGCTGAAAGACTGCCATGTGTACAACCACAACTCGACATCCAACTAACCAATCAACATCTGCCATGTCATCATATGCCATGTCAATGTACAATCATCCATGTCAGCGTACAGTCCCTGCCATGTCAGTGTATGGTACCTGCCACGTTAGCATATGGTCCTTGCCACGTCAGTTGTACGGACTGTACAGTCAGCAAATTTTTGCCTATTTAGCAAATCGGACAGAATGTGATGTCTCACTCATACAATGTTTGTTTGAACCCATTTGAAGTTTGTTGGGTTTGTGACGACGAGGCCTACGTCCCTGTTCATTTTGAAGCAATTCTGAGCACTTTGAATTTTGAGCAAAATTTGATCCCCTAGATCATTGATGTTGTGTTCTTCTTATCCTTGATACACTGTTAATGAAATATTGTGGTAGATATGAGATATAGTTTCCGTAGTAGGATTTATAAATATAAAGAATATCTATATCTGTGTGAGAGTGTTTCCCTGAATCCACTTTGCATTTCCTCTAGTTTTAGACATTTATGTCTTGCAACCCCCTATAGCTACATCGGGTGAGACTGCATCTTCTTTGTAAGTGTTATTGAAAGGGATAGTAGTTAGGGAATCTTGGTGCATTGTTAGAATTGAACCCTAGGTCTTCCCTTGTGCCAACATTGTGCGAATGATTGTTTTTTTGGTACATTTTTAATGCTTGAAATGATATTTTAAGATTTAAACTTTTGGCAGCAGATTGTTCATTAAATGATTTGTTGTTTTTCTTTGTTTTTTACCTTTATTGTCTCACTTGTCTGTCCTTAGTGTTCCACAAGCCAAGGAGGACCCTTGTCCATGTGATTTGGAAAACCAAACTATGCTCATGTCTTGGTAAACCAACCCTCTAACTGACCCATAAATAAAAAAACCAACCATTTATAACTTGAGGTGGCCTCGCTCTTCCCTTTAACAATCAGGTGTAGAATTTAGGACTAACACACCCTATGCATGATTGTGCCATTACATCCAAATGAAGGTGACACATACAATGCATAGGTGAATGAGGATCTTTGAAGCTCTATTATTGAAAATATTTACAAGATCATGGGGGGAAGGGAAGATTATGTCAATCCCACAATGGACAAGGAGATGATTTGGAGGAGCATGAAGTAATATGACAATCATTCACAGGATTCCATGGAGAAGTGGCAACATAAGATGTATGAAGCATCTAGACAAAGATGTGCAAGGATAACTAAAGTAATGTCTCATTGGATTGGCTCTGAGATATGTGATGCCTCAAGGTTTGATGGGACAGGGCCAATAGAATATGTATTAGTACAAATGGAAAAGACTATTCTAGAAGATCAAAGGATTATTTCCATGAATGTCGTAGTACGAGGAAAACCTATGCATTGGAGGGCGACACATCACATGAATGTATAGGACTAGGTGCAAGTGGTTGAGTTTATAAAGGAGAGATTATATCCCATCTATAATTTTGAATTTTTCAATCAATATAAGTGAACTAAAGATCCTCAGAATAACATTCAATTTTTCGAATGACATTGGAATACCAAGATGATGCAGGAGGACACGCATCCCACCACCTCGTGCTCTCTTGCTCACAGGATCGTTCAGATTCCCCTTCTGAGTCGAATTAGTTCATTCGATTCCCTGCTAGAATCTCTGTTGAAAACCCAATCCACAGGTCCTTCTTACCCTGTCAAGGCCTCTGCACGCGCCTGTGACCTTTCCCTGATTTAATTTTGGGTTTTGGGGTTTCGCGATCCCCGTTTTCAAGAATTTCTGTCCTTTCGAACTTCCGACCTCCAATTCTCTGATGCGTGCTTTTACGTGTTAGCCCTCCCGGCTAAACACCTGGCCCACGTGACCACCAATTCACAAGACCGCAGCCTTGCCTTCTATCGGGGTTTTGAACTTCAAAAACCCGATGCGCTCTAACTTTCATTAGCCCTCCAAGCTAAACTCGTGGTCCACGTGACATCCCTTCATATGATCGCAGTCAAACCACTTTATTGGGATTTCAGACCTTTCAATTCCGAAATGTACATGTCCTCAAGACTCGCGATCCTCCGATTCCCGATACGCCGATCCTCCGATGGGTTCACGGCCTTGACCTTTCAACACTCCATCACATCTGTCGGGGTTTCGGACCTCGCGATCCTGAAATGTCTGAACTTCTTTTCCATGGGATTCGCGATATCCCGATCCATGATTTCTCGATGTGGCTCTCCTATTAGGACCTTTCCTAAAGGCTTCGATCACTGCCACGCGTCCCCTCAAGATGGATGGTCATGATTGCCTCGTCTTCAGGACTCGCGAAATGTCGAATGTCGATGCTCCAGTTTGAATTTTATATCAGGACTTCTCCCGATAATCTGGATCTCCGCCACGTGTCCCCAACAGATGGATGACCCTGATCCAATCTCGCGATTTTGAGACTTAAAGTGTCCTGACTTTCTCACCCTCAGGACCTCCGATATCTCGAATGCTGATATCCCGATGTCTAGTGTCTGGATCTCCGAAATGGATGATCACGTGACATGTTTCCACTCCCAAATGAACAGTCTATATCAAATCTTGTTGATTCGGGGTTCCTGGTGTCGAGTGACTCTCCTCACGTCCTCGATATCCCCAATATCACGAACATCGATATCCCGATGGCCACGCTTTTCGTCGGGTTTTCCCTTCAGCTATTCCCGATGATTTAAACACCATGCACCTTCCGGCCGATCCGACGGCAGACAAATATCTATGTGAACATCCGACAGTCCACAATCTCCTGGGCTCACACCTTGGAAACCCAGTCATAACCTCCCCGCTCCTTCGCCAAATCTGACGGTTGTCGGGTCTCTGGATCAGGATCTGATGGTCAAGATCCATTCTACCTGTGCGCTCCTCCTGAGCTTCCTTCCTGGACGTGAAAACCTTCCAATGGTCCAGATCTTTTTGACTGATCCAATGGCCGATGTTGCTCCCTCCTGAGCTGTTGCACTTTCTTCCTAGCCTTGGGATAATTCAAAATCCAAAGGCCTCAACCTTTTCTCCCTTTCTCTGCGAGCTCCACGACTCTGTTCCTCTTGAGCTTGTTCCTCCCAAATTCCCAAATGATTCTTTGACTTCTGCACTCCTTGCAGAGTCCTTGTGCACACATAGTGTTGTGTCTCTTGAGCTTTTTCAAACGCTCAGACCCCTAAGGGATTTTATCCTTCTATTTTCTCCCACAGATGGAGAAATATGGATTCCTTCCTAGCTATCCTTCTTCTCAAGAAACCTATTGCTGAGTCTGCAGGGTGTTCAGTAACCCTATGAAGATCCCTCTATGGAATCTTCCTCTAATTTCCATAACTCAAAGAGTTCTCTCCTCTCTGTGCCTACCTGCACAATGTCTTAATGCCCACCTAGCAAAGCTTCCTCTCAAAGAACGTTCAGTAATTCCATCCTCTGTGCACTCCTTGCACCTGCTCAATGCCCACTTGGCAGAGATCTTAGAATCCTCAGTGATTCTGGCTTCTGTCGGAACTCACAACAGAGTTCTTCTTTCATGCACTCCTTGCACTTGCTCAATGCCCACTTGGCAGAGCTTCTGTCTGCAACTATGTCTCTCATACACATCCTTGCCTCCAAGGTATTTAGTAACCTTGAGGTCTTCACTGAGTTGTTGATTTCAATTCCATGTTCCACAACACGTCTTTGTCTGACTCCGCAGAGTTCATAAGTGCCACCCTCTTTGCACGGCTCTCAGAACCCGCAGCGTTTTGTCGCACCCTCCTGGTGTGAAGCCTCAAAGACCTCTCAAGCCTGAAATCAAACACACTTCTGCAAATGCACAACTACATATACAACATACATTCATGGCATCATTGAAAACTCACAGACATTCACATAACATAGAAATACATGCAGGAAAAACTGCTTCTGTTTATATTAAAATGGCAAATTCCTGTTTTTACAAGGTGTTGTTGAGCATGACCTGTAACAAGGTCTCGGCTCCTCTCTTTTTCTCTCTACTCATGGACTCTCTTCATCTACTTCCACTCTACTAACTCAAAATGAGATCTAAAATATATT
>ML865890.1:0-21793 GCA_009831015.1 Picea engelmannii | reverse complement strand
GACAAACCTTGGGAAGATCTTCATCACAGATCATATTTCCTCCCAGAGTTAAGCCGAATCGAGGCCGGAGAATTCACTATCACCATGACGGGAGATCAGCCATGTCCCATTAACCTCTTATCTACACAGGAAATTTATGCTGAGGGAAATATGGAGACTATCGTTGCCACTATACCTATCAATATCTCTCGAAACCCTGGCGTCATGGAGAATGTCTTCGTCGGAGCAGATTGCTCCCCCGAAGAGATTCAGATTTACACGGATCTTTTCAAAGAATTCCACGACGTTTTTGCCTGGTCTTATGAAGCGATACCTGACATCGACCTACAAAGTGTCGATCATGAGCTAACTTTTTTGTTTTCCAATCTTGCTCTGATATCTGAAAGCAACATCTGGCGAGACTGCATTTATGCTTTTCGATCTCGTCCGGATTAACTGAGAAAAGTAACTATTATGGAGTCTTCTTTAAGCCCTTTTCAGACTCCTTAAAGATGAAAAGATTGTCAAGTGACGTTGTTTCTTCACACTCGTTAAATTGGTCCAAAAGAACATTCCTTAAACGGGTCTTATTTTAAGCCCTTTTCAAACCCTTTAAACATGAAAAGATTGCCGAGCGATCTTGTGACCCTTCACGCTCGTTAAACTGAAATTTGAAGTCACGTCTGTCCGACGATAGTTTACCCCTTTTTCGGTCCAGACGGTCAACTGTATGAACAAAGGAATACTCTATTGAACACCAAATCTTTAGAAGAGTATCCTCAGGTATAATTTTATCCCTTTTTCGGGCCCGATGGACTAAATTTACGAAAACGAAACCCCCCCGGAGTCCATAGTTAAGCTCTTTTCAGACTCCCTAAAATTGAAAAGATCGTCAAGTGATATTATTCTTTCACACTCGTTAAACTGGTCCAGAAGAACATTCCTGACAGATTCCATAGTTAAGCTTTTTTCAGACTCCTTAAAAGTGAAAAAATCGTCAAGTGATCTTGTCCTTTTCACACTCGTTAAAATGGTTTTGAATTGACGTCTAATCGGTGCTAGTTTACTCCTTTTTTGAGCTGACTAGACTATTGACGAAAAAGGTACCCCAATGGAGTTTCCTTTTATGCTTTTTTCAGACTCTCTAAACATGAAAAATCACCGAGCTTCCCTTCTTTGGGCTCCTTAAACTTACATCGAAGGACGTTACCATTGTGTGTTCTATCAACCGCGTTTGCAACTTTTACCTTTCAGCCTAGCAACAGTTTGCCTTTGCGTCTTAACACCTTTGTCAACTGGAGGATTTTTCCCAAGTATTATTTCCTAGAACATCAGTCTTGTCCTTGTGCCTTGAGCTTGTATGTTTTCTATACTCGTTCCTCCCCTGTAACGTAATATTCCTTTATTCTTTTTCCAAATCAACAAAAAGAACAAAAAAAATCAAATATACCCCAAAAAGAGGATGGGAAAAGTATTTTCTTTATTGGCAGCATAATGAGTTGCCCTTGGATAAAGCACATCTGTCCATTTGATTCATCAGACTATGGGATGTAGTACGACCTTAGGAAGATTTTCTCTCTATATTGAGTTGTGTCCTCCACCATTTGGTTACTCTTCCAAACATATGGAGGGTTTGCGTTGCCTTCTGCTTCGTAGACTTATGATTAACAGATATGTTGCCTGAGTCTTATCACTTGTTGTGCTATTGTCCAAGGGAATTTTGTCACTTAGCCTGAGTCGACCCCTCTGCAATATGTCTCTTGTCCGCATACCTGGCCATATTGAACGTCCAATCAAGTCCTTGTTCGAAATCACTGAAGCCTTCAGTCTGATCATCAAGATTATCAATTTTGTCCATGCCCGACAAGCCGTCGAAGACCTCTGGGTAGTGCAGTCATACACTCACATTACACTCCTACCTGAGTTTTGAAGATTTTGAAGTTGTTGCTTGAGCTCTGAAGTCCTCATCTCTAGCCATCAGACCTTATCAGCTTCTACAAAGATGGATACTTTGCATGTATATCTTTTTGATTTCGAGATGTAGATCCGCTGTGTACTGTTCGCGGCTACACTTTACATAGTTATATGACATGGATCTACAGTGTATTTGATTGGTAGCCATGTGTTCTATTTTATCTCGAGCATGGGTATGCCCGCCTCAGTGAGACATTTGTTATTTTGCAGATGGCACCTCCTGATTCCTGATTCTTGGGCTCACTCATTCAGCATATCAATACAGATTGGTAAAAGATTGGTAATGTATTTCGGCCATCAGATGCTCTTCTAACCTCACACATTAGGGGGCATCTGTTATAACCCTAAATTGAACCACACATGCTTACTTGGCATCAGGCCAACTCATATCCCTTCTTTGCCAAAAAACTATTGAACAACTCTTCTAAAAACTCCATTTTTAAAAAGAAAACTCTAGCAGGCCCACTACAGCCCACGGGGAAATGCTAGCCGGCCCACTACAGCCCGCATTTGCCTTCAGAATCACAAAAAATGGAAATTTGCCGATGGGACAAAAAGCTTTGGTTCAGTTAACTGGAACTCTCGGCCATGCATGGCCAAGAGTTCGTCAAAAACCCTAGCTCTTTCTAGCCTATAAAAGAAGGGGTAGGGGTACTATTTAGAAAGGAGGAAAAATCATAGCAAAGAAACTCTGCCCAATTGCCAAATCTGTTTTTTCCCAACCCTTTAGCCTTTCCTCAAGCTTTAGGAGAATTCAAGAAAAGCAGTTGGAGGACAAAGAAGAGGAGGAGCCCAGGATCAGGATCAAGGAACGGTGGCCAATCTCTATAATCGTTTTAAGTTGATTCATCTTGAGATTAATAAAAAGATACTTTTCCCGTCCCAAATGCATGAGTCTTATGTGTTTCATTTGATTTATGTTTAATCTCTAATCCTCTAGTAGAACAATAGCATGCATGCGTAGTTTTGTCTTGATTGCAGGATCACTTTTTGGAAGGAGCAGCAGAAGCAACGGGATAAATCTCAACAGAGGATCTACACCAACCGTCGATAAAAAGGTTAGTTGGTTCTTCCCATGTTTGCATGTAAAAAAGGGTTTTAGATTTTGGGTAGAAGGTTAAAAGTAATTTCTTAAGGGTCATGATCTGCATGCAAGTTTAAACCCTAGCTTGTTAGTCCATAGGGTATAATTTCCCAAAAACACTCATCGATCGTGGAACTATTGATTTCCTTCTGCGGAGGCTTGTCACTTGGTCCTACATCTATTTCCAGTTCATCGGACTTTCCTGTGTTGATATTACCTTCAACTTCAGCTTCCTTTTGTGGAATTCCCTAGTCTTGAACCCTGGGCCCAACAGAAGCAACCTTTTCGGGACTTTGGGAAAAGGTCTTTTCAGGACCTTCTTCTTCTTGGATGCACACTGGGGTGCCACGAGAAGGCTCTGTGCTCTCATCGTCGATGTATATATATATATTCTCAAGGGGTTGGGCTCTTGTGTTTCTATCAACGCCTGACCCATCTTTAGTTGAGATGTTCCTTCTCCCAAGAGATCAATTAGTGATATTGTAGACTCGATATTACCCGACCCATTGATTCCATCGGTGGCTGTGAGACCAGGATTTCTAGGTTCTGTCGAAACTCTTTGGATGGTAACTGAACTTTTGAGACTTATGGAAGGATGCGGGTTATCCTACATTCGTTTCATTAGTAGCTGAGACTTCTGGTATAAAAGTGCACCACTTTCTTGAGTTGTTTGATCTTCAAGGAAAACTTTGATTTGTACTGGGGATCCCTGATGAGCCTCTGTGACCTCAATGTTTATTTTGGGGTTATTTGTTTCTTCCTCCAATTCATATGCTATTGCTACTTTAGGGTGTCGGCCAACTCCTTGAATTTATTTCTCCGATAGCATGGCATGCTCTTCATAGCTCAAAGCTCTAAACCTGGTTCTTCTAGGATCGACCTTCCTGGTTGCGACCATATCCCAGTCTTGAGCGTTGTCGGTGAAAATTTCATCCTCAAACTGATGATGGGCATAAGGCCAACATGATGATACCTGTGATGCATGTTGTAGGATCAATCTCTTGGGATCGTGTTTGTGAAATCAACCAGTTTGGAATTGAAATTCCAATTGACCTAGCCCAAGTTGTTTAGCATGCGCAGTGTCTTTGACCATGCAAAAGACGATATGGAATCCATACAGTATGAAATCCAGCTTCTTCTCTTTCAATAAAGTTGAATTGTCTCCTTATATGATGGTTTGATAGTAGATTTCTCCTAACACTAGCCGGTCAGGAACATAAAGGGGTAATAAATGTGGCGCCCCTGTGGTGCCAAAAATCATGATGTAGGTTTCTCATTCATCTAAATACCAGTGACCAATTTTGACTCTGACCTTCTTTGCTTCATATGATAATATAGGGAATTCTCTATTAAAGAGTAAGAAGTAAATGGGCACAATAAAATGATCATAGATAACAACATAGGATTTCTTGTACCTATTTTCCCACAAGATGTTGTAGTATACATGGACTGCGAGCTCCGAAGGGTGCCAATTCAAGTCCATCCCAGCAAAAGAGTTCCTGGCGCAAATGAAGTCCAGCAGATACAAAGCCATGTAAAAGGCAAGGGTATCTCCTTCCTTTGGTGCCTGAGCTTGTTTTATGCATGTGCTCAACTATTTGGAGATGATAGTACTCCAATTGAAACCGATAGCTGAAACAAGGACTGTAAAAGCCAGAGGCATCCAAGATTTCAAAAATCGGGAGCAGTCTTTCTCCCCATGTAATATGCAGGGAAGGGCCATGAGATAGGCATATGGTTCCCTGAGATTGACCATCTGGTACTAGCCAGAAGTTCGGTTCATGAATTTCTTGTCTTCCCTCCATCATAATGCCAAGATTTTTCTAGTGTCGTGAGAGGCATAGAAACTCACCACGAAATCAGTGTTCAACTTTTCTACAGACTCATTGAGTTTGTAGTATTTCTGAACTTATGATGGTAGGAAAACATCAATGCATTTTCCATTCTCATCATTATTCAAACATTCATGTGCATTGGTGTGATCAATGAGCCACTTCAAGAGCTCGACGCAAGGGAAAACTAGAGACCGATTTTCCACCATGTGCAGATAATCCCTGTGAATGTTTGGGAGGACCTCGTCATCGAGCTTCCTTGTATCAGGGTCATTGTGCGAAGTGTATTCGAGGGGCTCTTCTTTCTTGATCTTCTTAAAGACTTCTTCCCAGCGAGGAAAATTCATCTTTTCTCCAATGCTTTCCTCTGTATCCCCGAAAGATGGGGGCTGGAGAAAGGGCTCCTTGGTGATAACCTTGATGACGGACACCAGCTTAGGAGTGAACTCTAATTCTCTTGCAACCGATGGGGAGGAGCCTTCTCTTATTTCTGATTCTTGTAGCTTTGGTGCCCGTGGTGATTTCTTGGTGGATGGCTTCTTTGGAGGCATTCTCCCTGCAATCAAAAATTCCTTTTAAACAGATATAGATAGCATCATTGGGTGAGAACATATACAAATGAAACATAAATCCATAAGCGAACCCATACCTGTAATTCTTGCTAAGAAAACTATTTAATACTCACCAGACTTTGAATTCTTCCTCTGGACTGGTGGCTTTGTTCTCTTGTTTCTTTTGAATTCCTTGTTGCGTAGAGTGGGATCACACAAAAATGACTCGAAAGAATATAAATTGGAGATACTACCATTGATATCAATTAGTTAATATGGGTGATAAATGAAGATTTGAAAATATAATGCTTTCGGATTTCTGCCACTGAGACTTAATTGATTGACGACGGAGGCGCGAATGGAGATGCATTGTATCAGTGAGTTTAATATTTTACTTTTGATTCGCGCACAAGCTAGTAACTAATGTGTGATCTATGAATTAACGAAATCTTTGAATGCAGAGTACTTGACACAGATAGGGGTTAAATGTCATGTCACGTCTTACCTTCATAAAGATCGGGGATCAAATACTATTTAGATTGTTTATCAACATTGTTATTTTCTTGATAAACCTGTCGATTCCAATGATGTTGGGATTGGTGATGTTTCGGGCATTGGCGGTTGGCGGTGGAACTCTTCTTTTGTGCCACGCTTATGATTACACTTATCTACTGAAGCTGAAAGGACCGACGTTCGGTGAAATATTTCCGGAGACTATATGCATAAAATAGATACTCTTATCGGCTGACACCGACGAATGTCGGCACTCAGCTGCTTTGACTTCCCATACAATTTTCTCTACCTTAATCTTTCACCGATGCCAAACTTCTCAAGTAAGTCATGAGAAATATAGGTTGCTTGTTCCTTGATTAGTCCTGGTGTTTCTCAAGATGGCTCATAATATGCTCAAGAGAAACTCGTATATGAAACATATCAGATAAGAAGGTTATCGGGCTCAAACCATGGTGAAAACAATCGAAGGTAGAAGACAATGTGGTACCCAAAAGGAAGTGGTCACATAACTTTTTGGGTGTGTTGAGCACTCAACAAAAGGTGATCCACTAGGCGAACGTAGAATCTCTATCCCATAAAACAGATATCTCTGGTCCTTCTTTTATTCATGCCAACAAGAAATATATATATATATATATATATATATATATAAATTTATTGTGTTGTTATTATTGGAAGAACTGCTTTAGGGATTGGTTGTTTATGGGGAGGGCATCAGGTTCCCCTCTCAGATTTTGCAAACGATAAGTACCTACCCCGATCTTCTCAGCCACCTAAAAAGACCCAAGCCATAGGATCTGAAACTTGGAATGTTTCCCTTTGTGTTAATTCACCTTATCCCACTTTAGAACTAAGTCTCCTACTTCAAAATTCATTTCTTTAGCCTTATTCTTATCGAACCATCTTTTCACTATCTGTTGATGGGATAAAAATTTAGACTTGTCCCTTTCCCTCTCTTCCTCTAGCATGAGCAGATTGTTGATTCTTTGTTGCATGGTCAAGGTTTTATCATCATTAGAATCTTGGGCCAATTGGAGAGATGTAAGATAAAGCCCATTCGAGAGAATGACTTCTTGTCCGTAGACCAAGAAGTACGGGGAATTCCCTATAGCCTCTTTGGGTGTGACCCTATCAGCCCATAGTGCATTATGGAGTTGGTTATGCCAATTTCTATGGTTATCCGCAACCTTCTTCTTTAGTATCCTCACCAGATTCTTATTGGTTGACTCTGCCACACTGTTTCCCTGAGGGTAATAATTTGCAGAGTATTTTATTATGATTCCTTTGTCTAGAGAAAACTCTGTTAATAGGGTAGAGGAGAAGTAGGATGCATTATCAAATACCAGAATGAAAGGAATGTCAAACCTTGTAATTAGTTGTTGTTCTATAAATTGGATTACTATTTTCTCATTTACATGGGTCAGAGGGATGGCCTCTTCCCACTTTGTGAAATATTCGATGGCAGTAAGAATATACTTGTGCAATTTTGAAGAATTGGGTGTAATTTCTCCTATGATATCCATCCCCCACTGCTCAAACAGTCTAGAGACAGTTACAAGTTGAAGTGGGATTGTTGACCTTCTCTCCTTTCCATTACTTATTTGACAAGTCTTACAACTCCTGGCATAAGCATGAGCATCTTTGAACAAAGTGGGCCAGTAATAGCTGGCTCTCAGAACCTTATGAGCAGTGGTGTTCCCTACAAAATGTCCCCCAGTGGGGCCATTGTGGAGTTCTTTCAACACTTTATCGGCATCTTCGTGTTCGAGACATATCAGTAATACCCCTTCATAGTTGATCTGGAAGAGTACCGAATTTATGAGGCGATATTGTGCAAATTTTAATCGAAGGGCTCTCCTTTCTCCAGGGTTGAGGTTTTTGGGACAAGTATCGTGATGTAATAGATGAGACAAATCCTTGTACCAGGAGTCTGGTCCTAGTAAAATGTATGCTTCTTCACCACACAACAATGTTATTTCATTATCCCACCCTGGATCTTGGTTTTCTTGATCTTGAGCTTCAGCTGCGAGCTTGCACAAACCTTGTCCTTTTACTAACTTGGGGGCTTTTATATGTAGATCAAATTCCTGGACTACCACCATCCAGTTCCCTCTGCTTTCTCCCATTTTTTGTTGGGTAAACAAGGATCAGGTTGTGGGGTATGGCACAATCACCTTAGTGTGATTCTTGAGGATGTACGACCTAAAATGCTTTACTGCTTTATAGACCGTTGATGCAGGAGCATCACCCATGCCAAGCGAGCCAACGCGAAAACATGAGACAGCTGAACAGCGCCAGCACAATTTTTGAAACACCTTGAAACTGTTGCGCAAAACATTAATGTGTTGATTTGATGAAGTGCACTTGTATATTGTAATGGACCTTGAGCGGATAGCTCATGTCCGTAGGTAGATGAGGCATTTAATAGATTTAATGTAAAGTAGATAGAATTTTTAATTCTAGATTTGATAGCTTTATAGCTCGAGAGGGAAACGGGATATAGACACCCTCCTTTGTACATTTTAACATTATTGAGAGCATTCAGGAGAGAAGAGAAAAAGAGAAGTCTATGAAGAACCTCCATGTACAGACATTGAATTAATAGAAAAACTTTGATTCAATTCCATGGTAGTGTTATTCTCTGTGTATTATTGATATTATGCTCATGAATGTTTGCTTCTTGTTATACACTTGCTTTTATATGTTGTGTATGTGATTTCGTGGTTGAGATGAAGTCTGTGAGAACGAGGAGTTAGTTTCAATTGTTTCTCTATCTTGAACCAGAGAATTCCTGCAAGGAGTGCAGTTGAATCGTCCGCAAGGAGTGCGTTGACAGAAGGGTTCAGGTAGAGGCAGCTTTTGTTCTAAGTTCTCAGAAGTGCAGATTTGGCACCAGAGCCATGCAAGGCATGCACAGGCTAGATGAAGACTCAAAGATGCGATTCTGACCAGACGCATTGAAGGATTTCTGCTGCAGGAGTGCGCAGGATCGAAGAACTTCAACACTTAGACGTGCTTGAATATTTGTTCGCAAGGAATGTGTGCAAGAGCTTCTTCCTTCAATGTTGTCGAAGGGCAGTGGAGAGAAGTTGTGTGTGAGCAAGTTGTAGGGAAGAGACGCAGGTCGACGAACAAGTCTCGTGGAGAGACATTTCTTGTTCGAGGATTGTGCTAGAAGAAGAGTGGATGGTTGGTACTCTTCGTGGAGAATCTGCGAGTTTCGGTAACTCGTTGGATCCCTCTCAGTTACAGGAAAGTCACAACACAAGCAGGGAAGTTCTAAACTTAGGAGGGGCAGAGCTTTGATACAATTTGGTCGGGCATTGTGTTATTTGAGAGATCGCCATCGGGATCTTGTGAGAATAGCGTCGGAAAGTTGGTAATGAGAGTCACGAAGTTGTGAGGTGCGACATATCGATAGTGACATAAGATGTCTGGGACCGCAAAGGTGAGTGGGAGACAGGTGGCCGATATTGGGGAATCTCTCGAGATCGGGGCTCGTGAGTTGAAGGCCCAAATAATTGAAGGATCAAGTCACGAGACGCGAGGATCCGAAGGCATGAGAGGAGAATATCAGTGTCTCGGAACATCGGAACTCAGGAGTACGAGGACCGATTGCTGGGAGTCGTGAGTGGCGAAGTCGCGATAGTGTGAGGATGCGATAAAGTGGAAGTCCCGAGGAAACTGGGGAAGATCGGGACATCGGATCTCGGGGATCCGAGAGTTTAGTGCTCAAATACCGAACTCGAAAAATGCAAAGTTTCAATCCTCCGATAAGTAAGTAAAGAGGATCAGGAGACGAGAACTGTGGGTGCATATCTCCCGATTGGGAGATAGAAGAACCGCGAAGTTCTTCGGGCCGTAGAGAGAAAGAAGGTCCTGGTGATCGTGGACGTGTGCGTCTGGTGGCGTCTTCATCAGAGTGGTATCAGAGAGGGAAAATTGTTTACTTTATGTAGCAGGGAAGAGAGTAAATCCATCATGCCGCCAGGAAGAGAGAGACAATCACCAGACCCAGAAGACAGGGAGGTGAGGAGAAGAGGTAGGCCAGCAGGAAATCCAGAAATGGAGCGGCAGATGAGAGATCTCTGACCAAGGCTCGAGGAGATGGAGACAACGCAAATACGTGGAGTTGGCGCTGGGGATCTTATCGATTCTGAGGTTGAAGAGGAAGCTGGACATGAAGAAGAATTCACAGCAGAGGATGCATCAACCGAGTGGTTGATCAAAGCCATTTCTAGGATGGGGGCGAAGGTGAAAATGGATATTCCAGTATACGAGGGGGGGTCTGTATGCATAAGAGTTGTTGGATCGGATCCGAGCTCTTGACACGTACTTCGATTATGAATATGTGGATAAATATAAGAAAGTCAAGCATGCAGTTACGCGCTTGAAAGGACATGCAGAATTATGGTGGTGTTAGCGATATTTCTTGCAAAGGGGTTAAATTGAAAAAGAATGGGTCAAAACCCACTTATCCTAAGTTTTGGGTGCAAGCACATCTGCATTAAACATGGGTCACTTTTGGATGGCTAGATTTTGCGCGTCTAGATCGACGACGCACAGCAAATTATGGACCCCCCTTGCCTTTCGACCTTTAAGCGGGGGGGGTCCGGAATCAGGGGCGCACCTCTCCGACGGCTCAGATTAGCGCGCCCGGATCAACGACGATAAAAGAAATTCCGGACCCCCCCCACCTTTCTACCTTTAAGAGGAGGGGGGGGGTCCGGAATCATGGATGCAGTTTCCGACGGCCACGATCGAGGAGCCCGGATCAACGGCTCAAGCGTGGCCCTGACCTTCTTAGCTGCCCTGACTTTAACCTGTGTGGGCCATATTTTCGTCATGACATCTCCCTGTCCACCTTTCCCTTGCCGCCATGTGTCACCGTTCACCCCTCTCTCATGCTTCTAGATGGCCTTTCCCTCGTCTCATCATCCATTTATCACTCGCCACGTATCCTTTTCCCTCCATGTCATCCTTTCACTGCATTAAACTTGCCACGTCTATTCTCCCGCTGTCTCTGCGTATATCCCTTATGACTTATGTTATTCCCCTGCCACCTCTCTCACCTCTCATCGTTCTTTTCTTTTTCCTTGCGATTGGGGCCCCGTCATTCCATAGCTATACCTCACTTCCCGCATTGGCCTCCATACCCATCCTGCAAACCCTTCAGTTGTTCCAGGTGTCAGCGCGAGAAGTCTTCCATATCCCAAAATGTTGAGTTGGCCAGGTCGTCTTCAATCCCAAGAAGAAGTTATTGAACCGGTTGGTGGTGGTTAGACATCGTCTCCACCATAATGGGAAGTCCTGCATTGAATTAAAGACACGTCGATTCACCGAATAAACCGTCAGGGGATCGATTGCGTCTGCCATAGGTTGCACGACCATTCAAAGATTGCAGCTTTGTGTTGTCAGAATCCATGCAGACGCAAATCTTTCAATGCTACGTCTCAATTTTGTTGTTGTTGTTAGTTTGAGTATATGTAGGCGTTTTCGCCATTTTTGTATCTATCGATGGTTGAGCTTAGCTCCCGGTTGTAAATCTTTAATGAAGAACTGATACTTTGGTTATGTATGCACTCTTGAGACTTCTTGCCTGATGGATGCCAGTCTCTTTTACATCTTTGTTCCACTATGTTAGAATTTCTCGGAATTGGAGGATCCAGTCGAGCTATATCTGTTATAGGATGATGTTGGTAGGATCACTTTAGCAGTTATAATCTTTCTGACCAGTTCTTGTGGTTTGCCTATTAGTGAGTGACTTAGAATTGGAGGATCCAGTCAAGTCCTCCTCGGTTTCTTGAGACCCTGAACCAAGTGGATCTTGCATTCAGTGTCTTTCTTCTACAAATAGCCGCAAGCCTGTTGCCCAAAGCTGTTTGTCCACTTTCCTCACTAAGTCTTCCACCTACTCACCCTTTTATCAACCCCCTGGCTGAAGTTGGATCAAGACCTCCTTTGTCTCTTACATACCAGACTCAGTCTCTGAGTTAGAGTGATATCTCCTCGAGTTTTCCTCCATTTGATCACCTCTTTAAAAATAAATCGTGACATTAAACTGATGGGCGTCGGGCTCTGCTCCTGCAAGCAATCCAGGAGTGACTTCCGTCGCCAACATTTCTGGCGCCGTTGCCGGGGACGATGTTGAATATATTCCCTGGGATTGAACGACAAATATTAGACTGTTTCTGAAGGTGCATCAGATATCAGAACTTGAAGATTGCTACTGTGCACCTAGTGACTCCATTATGACGACTCTGCTGAGGAGAACCTGCACTATCAACTGTGGCTTCCAGAGGCAGACACACGAGGTCTAACCCACACTTGCCTTTATCTACACTAGAAGCTGACGTGGAAGCAGTGTGTAGAAAGGGAAATAGCTCTGCGAGAGAAGTTTCCATCGATGAAACAGGTAATGTGCCCTCCCCTTCTGTGAAAACTCCATTTTCTTATTCACATCTTCCTAGTCGTCCTTCTTCCGAAGTCCCCCGTTCTCTAAATTTTGGGAGTGTTCCTACTGAGTTTTCCCCTCCTGATCTGGGATCAGAAAGAGAAATCCTTGTCACTCCCCCCTCCTTGGAAGTCTTTCCTTATCGCAGACCTCAAACTTCTGAGGGTTTCACCACCCCTCCTTTTGTTACTGCTGCACAGAGAGAAGTGTCTGTGCACTCAGGTCCTTTGGCTTTCTCTCTGTTTTCTCCGTTGTCTCCTCCAAGGATCTCTGTTCCCACATCTCCCGTTCATACTCCTTCTACCCTACCTAACATCCCTAAGGCTAGTGTTAATCCCCCTCCGAACATAATGGATGCCATAGTTGCTGCCAGATATGCTCCTTTGATTCTACCCCGGCCTCTGAACCCTCTCCCTGTTGGAGACTATTTGAAATACATGCCCAAGTTCAGTGGGGAGGGAGATGTAACTAACGAAGAGCACCTAGCTACCTTTTATAGCTATGCAAACAACTTGAATATCGAGAGTGAATATGTCTGGATGAAAGTCTTTGTCCAGAGCCTAGATGGGGAAGTGAGGAAGTGGTTTCGGGGACTGGCCCCTGGATCTATTGCTGGCATTGAAGCCTTGGACAACGTTTTCCTTAGGCAGTGGGGAGATAGGAAGGATTATATGTATTACATGACTAAGTTTGGGTCTCTGAAGAAGATGGAAGGAGAGTCTATCTCAAAATTCTCCAAAAGATTTAATAATATGTACAACAATATTCCTGCAGAGATTAAACCCTCAGAGGCCTCTGCTCAAATTTCCTATGCTGTCGCATTCGACCCTGATTTTTGTCTCGTGTTAAGAGAAAGAAGAGCCACCTCTTTAGCTCAGATGAAAGATGCAGCTATAGAGCTGGAATCCAACATACTGGCAGCTGACAGATTGAGAATCCAGGCCAACACCGACAGAAGAAAGGACAAGTCAGAAGCCTCAACCTCCGGCACATCACTACCTCACTCTCAAGTAAATGAGCTGACCCGAGTTATGAACCTCCTCAAAGAAGAGCTGGAGAGATTGAAGGTGGAAAGGAAGAAAATGTACAAGGGCCCTCAGACCACTGAGAATAGAGGAGGTTTCATAAGAAAAAATAATTTCGCTCCTCCAACCATGCATAGAGAGAAGGAAAGAGACAAAGATGACCAAAGAATTCAGGCTCCCTTCTAGAACAATTTTGTGGCTGATGAAGAAGAAGGGGAAGCAGACGAGCCTAAGCCTAAAATCCACTCTGTATAAGTCACTCCTCCTTTCCCTCTTCTGACTCAATTAGCATATAAAGAGTCTCTCATGGATGGTCAACTGAATGAATTGAGCAAGGGAGACAAAGCTAGTGGTGGTCGAGGCAGATACAACCTGAGGTCTGACAAAAGAGCAGCAACACCCGATGTTCCTGATTCATCCACCAGAACCAAGAAACCTGCTAATGAAGCAGCAGACAGAGGTAAGAAGGCTCAACCCATCTCCCCTATTGTCCATAATCATGTTCCTGAAATTAGAGAAATCCCAAAGCCTATGTCTTCTTTCAATTTCGAACATGAAATTCAAAAAGTAATAATTCTTGTGCCACTTACTGAGCTTATTAAGCATGGGGAATTCAAAAAATGCTTCTTTGAGCTGTTAAAGTCTGAAGCCTCATATCACCTCACAGAATCCATAAACCTCCAAGATGAAAGGCCTGCACTTGTCCTAGGTCCCATGGTAGAAGACAGAGATGATTCATCCCCTCCCTTCTACACCTCCCTGAACATACATGACAAAGTACTGCATAACTGCCTTATGGACTCAGGGGCCTCCCACAACCTCATGCCCAAAGCCGTCATGGAAGAATTAGGACTGGAAGTCACCCGAGCCTATCATGACCTCTACTCTTTTGACTCCAGGAGGGTGTAGTGCTTGGGAGTCATCAAAGACCTGGTAGTCTCTTTGTTTCAGCTACCCATGAAAAGTATGATCATGGATATTGTGGTAGCTAATGTTCCCCCTAAGTTTGGCATGCTGCTGTCAAGATCCTGGATAAAGAGACTGGGGGGAACCTTGCAGATGGACCTCACATATGCCACCATTCCGGTCTTTGGGGGGGAACATAGAAGATTATACAGAGAAGCCCAGCTAGCCTACATTTTCAGTGACGAGGCCAACCCTACCAATCATCATATCTATGCCTTGGACACCGATTTAGGCTCCAATTTGCTACAGCTCACCCACACCCCTGAAGCTTCTTTGAAGATCAGAAAGCAACCCATCCGCAATCAGGAGACCTCCCCTCCAACTTCCTCTATTTGGAAGATGTTCTTTGATGGAGCTTCCTCCAGTATGGGTTCCGGTGCCGGAGTGATATTTATATCACCTTGTCATGAGACCATCTCTCTATCATACAGGCTGGAATTTGAGGTCACCAATAACGTGGTAGAGTATGAAGCTCTAGTTATGGGATTAAGAGATACAAAAGAAATGGAAATCAAGGAGGTGGATGTGTTTGGTAATGCAGAGCTGATTGTCCAGCAGGTAAAAAATGTTTATCAGACTAAGCATCCTCGGCTCAGGAATTACAGGAATGAGGCATGGGATCTTGTTGAGGATTCCTTCCTAGCCTTTAACATTTCCTACATTCCAAGGGAGGAAAATGCCTCAGCCGATTGTTTGGCTTTCACAGCTAGTGTGCTCGAAGTTCCTACGCTGCCCACTGCCAGGTCTGATGTGGAAATAAAATACAGACCTTCTATACCAGACAATGTCAAACATTGGAGGGTGTTTGAAGATGATCAAGAAATTGAGAAATTTCTCCAGTCCATTGATGACTTTTCCACAATTCGCATAGATGAGGATCCTAAAGGGGAAGACGACCATCACCCTGAGAAATCTGTGAATAGGATTGTCGATCACTATATCATTCAGCTACCGGGCAATCACATTCCGAGAGGACTGATCCCGTTAGAAAGATTGTTCGACGGGAATGATGTGGCAGTAAAGGGTAAGGTTTTAGGTGATGATGATGACATATATGAATGAAACATAGGCACACCTGAGGAGCCAAAGTTTGTCAAGCTGTCAAGAAGTTTGACTAAGGAGAAGAGGATAGAATATATCAAGTTGCTGAGGGAGTTTGCTGATGTGTTTGCATGGACCTACAAAGACCTCAAAATGTATGACACATCAGTCATCGAACACAAGATCCCACTAAAAGAGGTGGCTAAGCCATTCAAGTAGAAGATGAGACAGATAAATCCCATGTTGCTGCCTATCATGGAGAGGGAGGTAAAGAAACTTATGGATGCCCAGATCATTGTCCCCTTGAGATATTCTAAATGGGTGGCCAATTTGGTCCCGGTGAGAAAGAAAAGTGGAGAAATCAGACTCTGTGTCGATTTCAGGAACCTGAACAGAAGTTCAAGGAAGGACAATTATCCCCTTCCCAACATGGAACACATTTTACATAGGGTCACCGACGCATCTAGGATGTCCATGATTGATGGTTTCTCCGGATATAATCAAATATCAGTCATGCCTGAGGACAGAGAAAAAACAGCCTTCATCACTCCTTGGGGCACATTCATGTATGCCAAAATTCCTTTCGGACTAATGAATGTAGGAGCAATGTTTCAACGAGCCATGGACATAGCCTTCATCGGGGAGAAGGACCAGTTTGTGGTGATATATCTGGATGACATCACAGTCCTCTCTAAGACTGATAAAGAGAACTGTTGTCACTTAAAAAGAGTCTTCCTGAAATGTCGGAGGTATGGCCTATCATTAAATCCCAAGAAGTCATTGTTTTCTATGCAGGAAGGAAAGCTATTAGTTCACATAGTGTCAGCAGAAGGAGTAAGGATTGACCCGGGCAAAGTAGAAGCGATTCAGGCACTGTCACTTCCTCGGTCCAAGAAAGAAGTTCAGGCATTTTTGGGGAAGATTAATTTTCTGAGGAGATTCGTCTCAAACTTCGTTGAGCTAGTAAAGCATATCACATCCATGCTCAGGAAGGGCCATGAAATAAAGTGGACTGCTGAGTCCAGGGGATCTTTTTCCCAGATAAAGAAAGCATTGACTGAGGCACCTGTGCTGATCAGTCCTGATTATTCTAAAGATTTCCTGATTTTATCATTTGCTTCTGACGACTCAATAGTAGCAGTCCTATTGCAAAGAAATGATCAAGGGCGAGAGCAGCCCATTGCTTTCTTCAACAAGGCACTGAGAGATGCTGAGCTAAAATATGAGATCATGGAAAAGCAAGCCTATGCATTGGTGAAAGCTCTCAAAGCTTTCAGGATCTATGTCTTGCACTCGAAGATCACTGCATATGTCCCTTCCACTTCTGTGAAGGACATTCTCATACAACCTGACATAGATGGTAAGAGGGGAAAATGGATAGCTAAGATCCTGGAATTTGACCTCGAGATTAAGCCCACAAAATTGGTAAAGGGGCAAGGATTGGCCAAGTTGTTGGCTAAATCCAACTACAAAGCTCTAGAGATTAACTGCATCAATGAGCAAGATGAGTCATCTAGTAGTAATTCCCATATCACCATACCACTAGCAGCCTGTCCCTGGTACAGGGACAACTTTTACTTTCTGCAGGAATTAAAACCCCCTGATGGACTGGGAAAGAGTAGGGCCAAATCTTTGAATCTCAAAGTGGTCAAATATTGCCTCATTGACTGAGCCTTGTATTGGAGAGACCCTCTAGGGATATTATTAAGATGCCTGGACCCGTTGTAAGCGCAGAAAGTGATGTTCGATTTTCATAGCAGTCTCTGTGGGGGTCGTCATTTTTGGAAGACCACAACCCACAAAATTCTCTGGGCTGGGTATTACTGGCCTACTTTGTTTACTGATGTCTGTAGGGAAGTCAGGGCCTGCATCAAATGCCAGAAATTCTCAGGTAAACAACAACTCAAATATTTTCCATTAAATCCTGTAGTAGTTTCTGCACCCTTTTAGTAGTAGGGATTGGATTTCATCGAGGATATTCATCCTCCCTCAAGCAGCCAACACAGATGGATCCTCACTGCGACTGATTATTTCACCAAATGGATAGAGGTTGTCCCCACTAGAAGCACTTCTCACAAAGTAATCATCAACTTCTTGGAAGACATCATAGCCATATTTGGTTGTCCAAGCAGAATTGTCACTGACAATGCCTCCCCCTTCAGGTATGAGCCTCTGATCGAATTTTGTGAACAATTTGGGATTTCACTGGTCCACTCAACTCCATACTATCATCAGGGAAACGGACTGGCAGAGTCCTCCAATAAAATCTTGATCAAGCTTATCAAAAAGCTTCTGGAAGACAATCAGAAGGCCTGGGACTCAAAGCTCAAGTTTGCTCTCTGGGCTGATCGGGTGACAACCAAGAAGTCCTTGGGTCTCTCACCTTTCCAGCTGGTTTATGGGATAGAAGCCGTTTTCCCCACTCATCTTGCCTTACCTGTGGCAGGCTTCCTCCAGGTCCTTGAAGGAGAGCCTAACCATGTAGTCAGAAGGATTCGTCAGATGGTGGAAGTGAAACAGATCAGAGAACAAGTCAGGGATAGAGCCTACCATCGTCGGCAGAAGATCAAGTAGGCTTTTGATAGGAAGAGCAAGGAGAAGGAATTTGAGCAGGGTGATCTAGTGCTCAAATGGGATGCACCCAGGCAGGAAAAGGGAAAACACAGTAAATTTGATGCCCTCTGGATCGGGCCTTTCAATATCCTTGAAGTATTTTCAAACAACACTTACAGGTTGCAGGATCTGGAAGGCAATGAAGTTTTTAGCAGCCCAGTCAATGGGCATTTCTTGAAAAATTGTTTTCTATGAGCCGCAGTCGGCTCTTTTTATTTTGTTTTGTTTTTGTACATATTGTTTCTATGTTCTATTTTTCGGACTAATAAAAGACTCCATAGCCCAACATCAAAGGCACTAAGTCTGCAAAAGAGTTCTTAGAGCATCACAGGGATGACTCTATCCCCCATGGAGCCAAATGTTAGCGATATTTCTTGCAAAGGGGTTAAATTGTAAAAGAATGGGTCAAAACCAACTTATCCTAAGTTTTGGGTGCAAGCACATCTTCATTAAACATGGGTCACTTTTGGATGGCTGGATTTTGCATGCCTAGATCGACGGCGCACAACAAATTCTAGACCCCCTTGCCTTTCGACCTTTAAGCAGGGGGGGGGTCCGGAATCGGGGGTGCACCTCTCCGACGGCTCAGATTAGCACGCCCGGATCAACGACGATAAAAGCAATTCTGGACCACCCCCACCTTTCTACCTTTAAGCGGAGGGGGGGGGTCCGGAATCGTGGATACAGTTTTCGACGGCCACGATCAAGGAGCCCGGATCAACGGCTCAAGCGTGGCCCCGACCTTCTCAGTTTCCCTGACTTTAACCCGTGTGGGCCATATTTTCTTCATGACATCTCCCTGTCCGCCTTTCTCTTGCTGCCATGTGTCACCGTTCACTCCTCTCTCACGCTTCCAGATGGCCTTTCCCTCATCTCATCATCCATTTATCACCCCCCACATATCCTTTTCCCTCCATGTCATCCTTTCACTGCATTAAACTTGCCATGTCTATTCTCCCGCTGTCTCTGCGTATATCCCTTATGACTTATGTCATTCCCCTGCCACCTCTCTCACCTCTCATCATTCTTTTCTTTGTCCTTGCGATTGGGGCCCCGTCATTCCATAGCTATACCTCACTTCCCGCATTGGCCTCCATACCCGTCCTGCAAACCCTTCAGTTGTTCCAGGTGGCAGCGCGAGAAGTCTTCCATATCCCAAAATGCTGAGTTGGCCAGGTCATCTTCAATCCCAAGAAGCAGTTATTGAAGCGGTTGGTGGTGGTTAGACATCGTCTCCGCCATAATGGGAAGTCCTGCATTGAATTAAAGACACGTCGATTCGTCGAATAAACTGTCAGGGGATCGATTGCGTCTGCCATAGGTTGCATGACCATTCAAAGATTGCAGCTCCGTGTTGTCAGAAGCCATGCAGATGCAAAGCTTTCAATGCTACGTCTCGATTTTGTTGTTGTTGTTAGTTTGAGTATATGTAGGCGTTTTCACCATTTTTGTATCTATCGATGGTTGAGCTTAGCTCCCGGTTGTAAATCTTTAATGAAGAACTGATACTCTGGTTATGTATGCACTCTTGAGACTTCTTGCCTGATGGATGCCAGTCTCTTTTACATCTTTGTTCCACTGTGTTAGAATTGCTCGGAATTGGAGGATCAAGTCGAGCTATATCTATTATAGGATGATGTTGGTAGGATCACTGTAGCAGTTATAATCTTTCTGACCAGTTCTTGTGGTTTTCCCATCACTGAGTGAATTGGAATTGGAGGATCCAGTCAAGTCCTCCTCGGTTTCTTGAGACCCTGAACCAAGTGGATCTTGCATTCAATGTCTTTCTTCTACAAATAGCTGCAAGCTTGTTGCCCAAAGTTGTTTGTCCACTTTCCTCACTAAGTCTTCCACCTACTCACCCTTTTATCAACCCCCTGGCTGAAGTTGGATCAAGACCTCCTTTGTCTCTTACATACCAGACTCAGTCTCTGAGTTAGAGTGATATCTCCTCGAGTTTTCCTCCATTTGATCACCTCTTTAAAAATAAACCATGACATTAAACTGATGGGCATCGGGCTCTGCTCCTGCAAGAAATCCAGGAGTGACTTCCATCGCCAACAGGTGGGATGAGCTACAAGTTGACAGATGCTGCATGGGCAAGCAGAAGATCAAGAGATGGGATCGAATGATCGCGAAGATGAAGGCAAAGTTCATCCCAAGGGACTATCAGATCACACTGTTTAGGAGAATGCAGAACCTGAGACAGAAGTTGATGACGGTGAAGGAGTACACCGAAGAGTTTTATAAGCTCAACATCAGAGCAGTTCATTAAGAGAGAAATGATGAGAAGGTGGCGATATACCTGAATGGCTTGAGATACGACATTTAGGATGAATTAAGCATGATAACCATCAGAACGGTGGAATATGCTTACCAAATGGCTCTGAAAGCCAAGGAGAAGCTGAGTCGTAAGCAAGGATAGTGAGGGCGAGGTAGAAGCTAGCCAAGAGGCAAGGCAGTTGCCCAGGAGAAATACCAGAAGCCCAGGGAGGAATGGAAGAAACCTCAGGGTAAAGTTGAGAGAGGTGGAACCTCACAACAGAGGCAACCATATGTTGAACAAAGAGGACAGCAAAATGATCAGCGAGGAGATTATGCTGATGCAAACACTCTTCCTCGTACTAGAGGTCGAGGTAGAGGAAGAGGAGGAGTTATCACATGTTTCACGTGTGGAAAGAATGGGCACAAGTCATTTGAGTGTTCAGAGAAAAAGAAATATATGGGAGAAGCTCACATCATTGAAGCGCAGAGGCGTGATGCTGAGACAGAAGATGCAGACAGTGGAAGATCGCTTGGGATGCATAAATTCCTTTTGACACCTGAGAAGGACATGGAAATCTCAGTGCAAAGGACCAGACTATTCAGAACAGCGTGCACAACCAAGGACATGAAATGCAAGTTTATTGTGGACAGCGGAAGCATAGACAATCTCGTCTCAACCGAGATGGTGGAGAAATTAGAATTGGAGATGATTGATCATCCCAGTCCATACAAAGTTTCATGGCTACAAAGGGAACATCAGGTAAGTGTCACCAAACAATGCTTGGTTGAGTTCAAAATAGGAGGATATAATGATAAGATCTTGTGTGATGTTATCCCCATGGATGTATGTCATTTGTTGTTGGGTATACCATGGCAATATGACTGAAATGTGATTCATGATGGGAGAATGAACACATATACTTTAGAGAAGAATGGGAGAACCCATAAGTTGTTTCCAATAAAGGATAAGAAGGTGAAACCGGAAGTAAACAACACAATACTTCTCATGAGTGGCAAGGAACTTCTTATAGAGATGGAGAAGAAGGAAGATCCACAATTCTTTGTTGTCAGAAAATTGAGAATTGTTCTGACTAGCACGAGAGTGGATGATTTTCCAGTTGAGGTTCAGGAACTATTGGAAGAATTCGCTGACATTATCATGGACGAATTACCTCATTCGTTGCCACCAATGAGAAGTGTGAGTCATCACATAGACCTCATACCTGGAGCAAGTTTTCCAAATAAAGCCGCATACAGGTTGACGCCACAGGAAAATGAGGAAGTCAAAAGACAAGTCCAAGATTTGCTGGACAAAGGACTAGTCAGGGAAAGCCTAAATCCGTGTGCCGTTCTAATGGTTCTTAGTCCAAAGAAGGATGGAGGTTGGAGAATGTGTATCGACTCAAGAGCGATCAACAAAATTACCATCAGATACAGATTTCCACTGTCGAGAATGGATGATCTGATGGATTGCTTAAGCGGGGCAAATTATTTTT
>ML865889.1:7002-21793 GCA_009831015.1 Picea engelmannii | reverse complement strand
GGTATTATCTTTTAGTTGCTTATTTGTATTCCGGCTAAGATCCTTTGTCTGTTGATCTAGTCAAGTATTGTCAGTTTATTCAGCCGCATTCGGCCATTTTGTAATCCACAGAGATATCATAATACAAACTTTGCAGCCCTTTGTCGCATTTATTATTTGTATGATCATTTATATGCTGTAAACGATTAATCCTACACACACATTAGCAACGTTTCCTAGACTAGCCAAGTCAGGAACATTACATGGGAAATGCAACAATGTAAATGTTTTGATGAGGTCTATGACTCTATATCCCTTGGGTTCTTGAGCTACCCCTTCTGTTGCTTCTCCTTTCTCTTCTTGCTGGCTCCCTCAATGACATCTTCTCGCCTGACATCTCATAGAACCAGAATATCTGAATCACTCAACAAAATGAATTCTTTCCTTACTCCATCCCTTATGACGACTGCATCCTTGCCTCATTCTCCCATAGTACATAACCAGTCCATCTCCAATAAGCTGTCCTATTAAATGCATTATTATATCTTCTTCTATGCTTTGTAAATACACCCTCTTTCTAGTCTCTGGATTGACATGCATCTTTTCCTTGTATCAAGGCTTTCATTTGTCATCCTATTCTTCTTATTCAGTATTCGTTCCAGGGTGGGTTAGTCCATTGACTATGTTACTTGGTCAGTCTTCTATTTTCTGTTGTCCATTACTACATCTTTTCTTTTTTCCATTCCAATGTCAGTTACCTCAATTTCATTTTTCTGTAGTATTCCCAGGATAAAGTTGTATATTTTTTAATGATCTCTATAATTATCTCAATGTACTATGAGTTCTTTGAATTACAAATGTTTGTATGCACTGTCTTTCATGTTTAAATTGTTCATTATCTATAGTATATGGCATGTAGGTGTGGGACTTGATAAAGTTGATGGACTACCTTTCTGCAAGGGAGGACATTAACCCCTCTTGCATAGGGATCACTGGCGAATCACTAGGAGGTGAGAATTTCCTCTTCATGAAATGTGTTCATTTTGGTTTCCTAGAGTTGGATGCTTCTACATTGATAGCAATGTCTAAACCCTTGGTTTGAATTCTATCTGTGAGTAACAGAAATCACATGGGATCACTAGGTTTTACGTCTTTTTGATGATTTATATTAACAGTGCATTTGAAATGCTTTGAGGTCTGTCATAGGATGAATGCCAGATTAATGCCATTTTCTTGAACGTGGACAATTGATTTTCTGTATTCAGTTATCCTCACTTTTGAACTTGGTATGATTTTGAAGGAATGCATGCATGGTTTGCTGCTGCTGCTGACCCACGATATGCTGTTGCAGTTCCAATTATTGGAGTTCAGGTATTCGTTGGGTATGCTTTATCTAGAGTTTTAAGGGATGATTTTTTTCCGAATAAAGGTCCACTTAGAGTTCATTTTTATTGCTCAACATTTATTTGAGGCATATAAGATCTGTTTAAGAATTGTCAGCAAAACATGTGCAGGGTTTTAGATGGGCCATAGACAACAATAAATGGCATGCCCGAGTTGCAAGTATAAAAGATGTATTTGAAGGTGAGCTTGGGGATGGCATTCATTTCCTTTGGATTTGATTTAATATTGTGCTCAATTATTTTTCTAATTTTTCCTTTGGTTTCAGAGGCCAGAAGCAACCTTGGCAAGTCTTCCATTGATGCTGAAGTGGTGCAAGCTGTATGTCTAAGGCTTAAGCAGTTTGTCTATCCATTTTAGGAAAATAGTCTAGGCATGCTTTGCTGGTGTTCTTGGTCTTGTTGCTTATGAAACCATTGTGCATTTTTCCAAATGCTGATGCTACTTAAAAATTCCATGAATCAGGTTTGGGACAGAATAACACCTGGATTAGCAGATAAATTTGATGCTCCATTTTCAGTTCCATCCATTGCACCTCGCCCGCTCTTGATCCTCAATGGTATGCTGATTGGATTTATTATGTTGCAGCAAGATTATTAGTTGCATGCTTTCTGACTGTCTGATGGAAATGGGTATGGAGTTTATCAAAGGGTTACCTTCTGAAGCACTACTAAAGTTGTGGCAGCTTATATTGGCAGGTGGAGAGGATCCTCGATGTCCTGTAGAAGGTTTGGAAGCAACGTGCTCGAGAGCTGTTGAGGTCTACAGTAAGGCTAATGTTTCAGAGAAGTTCAAGGTGTGTTTATAATTTTTATTTGTTGGAATTTCATTATGTTCTTGCCTCTGACAGGAACCTGGTTAATTTGCTAGTTTAACTGGCAGTCTCTTGATGATTAATATGTATGTTAATTCTACAAAATGATAGTACATTTTGTTTTGATGCGCTTTCCAATCACTTTGTATATGATATACTCGTGCTTTTTTTTCTCGTTTTCCTTAATTATGGATTTTGTTTCTATCAAAAATAGAAATCCAATCCTGCAAATGATAGTACTTTTTGTTTTGATGCGCTTTCCAATCACTTTGTATATGATACACATGCTTTTTTTCTCTCTTCTTCCTTCATTACGGATTTTGTTTAAATCAAAAATACAAATCCGTGAACAAGTCAAACGAAGGAATTTAAATATTATCAGTTTAGGTGAAATCTTTTTATCCTGTATTCCTTTAGGGTGCAGTCTGCGTACAATAGCTGATAATAGATGCTTCCTGAATTTTCAGGACTAGAGGCCCCTATTTGCTTTCCTACAAAGATTTCCTTTTGTACCAAGAAATATGGTTTCCAGTCTAGCAGTTGCTATAGTATATTATTTTTCAATCAATTTTAAGGTTTGGATAAAGGTGGTAACATGAATTTTCTCATTATAGTTCCTCATGACTACCTGAAAGTATTTCTGTTTCGAACTTGCTTTCAGAATTTGTTGGGATGATTCTTAATGCTATATCAGTTTTTAGATTGACCTCTTTGCCTAGCATTATTTGCAGCAATCTCAATAAACAACACTGAATTTATCATTTGCTAGTATGAATGTTATATATATCATTTGTTTTACGATAACAAGAAAACAAATGACAATTGATGTGCTGTAAATTTCCAGTTCATTGCTGAACCTGGTGTTGGGCATTGCATTACACCATCCATGGTTAAGGAAGCAAGTGATTGGTTCGACAAGTTTTTAGTAGCAGGTATATGCCTTGTTATTTTCATGTCGATTCAACATATAGAGAGTTATCAACCTCAAATGTAATCTTTGATCTATCATTATAAATCAATATTCTCAATATATGTAAAGGCACCGTAGCTTCAATTGGAGTATGGCTGTTGAGGCTAATGGACAGATACTTATTCTAAACCTGTGTTCTTTGCAGAATGAAAATGGACTAGGAGCGATGATGTTGGAAGCGACCACTAATGGGTTTCTCAATCGTGACGTTACGGTATAACCAACATAAATAAATTTTGATGCAATTAGGGTGGGTTACAAGTGCACCTGCCAACCGTTTACCACAAAATAGCGTAATCAGCTTCAGCTGGGAACGAACATAATAGAGAGTGGGTATTCCCATATGACGAAAGATTCGAATGTTTCTTGGATGAATTTATGTTACATACTTTCTTAGAATATATATATTTTTGGGGAGACACTGTTCATAAAACTTACAGCTACCCCTTTGGCCAAAATGGCTAAAAGGGTTACGTCAGCTGGAACAAACATTATAAAGGGTGGATATTCCCATATGACAATATTCCCATATGACAATCCTAGTAGATGTTAAAAGATTCAAATCAATGTTGTACTTATCGTGGGGAAATGATTGTGAAGGTTCAAAATTGAAATTATCGAAAAGATTGAAAATTATGGAAAACTTAAAAAAAAAAATATTTTTTTTTCAAAATTTTAAACTTCTAAAGCAACATCAAACATGACATAAATATGAAAATAAAAGTGAAATCTAAGATGTTAAGTGGTCCATCAAATATGGATATTGAATTATGATATTTGTACTAAGTCATAATAAGATAATATAAAATAATATGAGATGATTATGAGGCATCTAGATACTTGGACTCATTGATTCAGATCAATCTTGATAATATAAAATAATATGAGATGATTATGAGGCATCTAGATACTTGGACTCATTGATTCAGATCAATCTGATTTCAATGGTTCCATTTAAAAAAAATATAAAAAATGTTTAAATTTTAATAAAAATATATATATATTAAAGATTTCAAACCACGATTTCAAAAAATTATTGAAATTTTGAAAGAAAATATTATGAATAAATGAACAAGAACATTTAAATGACAAACAATGTTCCACCATTTCTTATATTACAATTCTCATCATTAGTATAACCCTTTGCCTCTACCTCGATCCTCTAGGGATATCAGTGAATACCACCCTATTTTGATGAAACATGCTTAATCAATGATTTTGGTTTGAGTGAAGGGTACAACAATCAATACCACCCACTTCAAGGTACATAATGGGCTTGGTACTCTTGATTAAATGTCAATCCCATACCCTCATACGTGAAAGAATCCAAAGAAAATGTTGCAATCCTATCCATCCTGAAATCCTGCAAACTCTAAATCTGTTGAATTTTGAATGGGATATGAAATTCTACTTTCTCCATATAAACCTAGGTCAGAACCACTCTCAAACATCCCGAAACAATTAATAATAATGTTAAAAATTTAAATAAAAAGATAAAAAAGAAAAGATAAAATAAATGTCAACTTTATGGTCATCATATTACCATAAACCTAAAGTTGAATTTTGAGGATAATTCCAATATTATCGCAATAAGTACATTTATGTTACATACTTCACTTAGCTGGAATGGACATGAGAGGGTGGATATTCATATATAACAATATTAGTAAAGATGTTAAAACATTCAAATGTTTCTTGGGTGAATTTGCGTTACATACTTTATATATATATATATATATATACCCAGTCCATGGATATACAAATACCCAAATTTGATACGACTACAAGCTGTAAGTTTTATAAACTCAAAGAGTTTATAAAACTTACAGCTTGTAGTCGTATCAAATTTGGGTATTTGTATATCCATGGACTGTTGTTTATGGAAACTTAGAGATTAGAGTCGTATCATTTGGCCACTTGTATTTCCTTGAACTACTTTCATGTACAAGGAATGTGCATTTTCTTGCCATGATCTATTGTCTGTTGTGATTATTCTTTGACGTAATAATGTGTTGTGTTTTTTTTTATATATGTTTTTTTGGTGTTCTTCGCAAAGTTAATTATTAGTCACTATTGGGTTTCAACAGGGACTTAAGTAATGGATTTGCTCCAACTTAACAAATGAGATGGAGTATTTTTCATTTATGTAAAAATCTTTGATACTGTTAGTTACGGGGCCAATAAGATTGTTTGACTCGTTATTGCCCAGTTTTTGCTATCAATCTTGGCGAGCATAAATACATTTTTACGTGGAAACAAATTGTGTGACATTATTTCCCACAAAATGCTTTTAAAATCCATATCAACATGTCATTATCAAATGAAGTTTGTTTGACATGATTCTGGATACCTTGTGAATGCTCTTAAATTCTTTGAATTCCCTAATAACTTGTCATTGAATTATTTTGTGAGAGGATTAATTTCTATTCTCTTAAATTCCATATTAACTTGTCATAAAAACACTATTGTGTTAGATGATTAATTTCTGCCAGGTTTTGGTGGTTGTTGCAACGTAACATGACTTGATTTTCCAAAATCAACCTTTAATGCTTCATCATGTACAACGTGTAGCGATTGTAGATTCGGATAATTGGACTCTTAGACCCGAATCTACAATTGAGTTAAGGAATCAACCTTGAATGCTTCATCATGTACAATGTGTAGCGATTGTAGATTCGCGTAATTGGACCCTTAGACCCGAATCTACAATTGAGTTAAGGATAGCCAATATTTATTATTCCTCTGCAATGGCTTTGACAAGATTTAATGAACAAGAATGTGTGTTGTCTAAAATTTCTATGTTTTGGTATCAACAATTTCCTCATGCGCTCACATGCACATGCATTTCAACTAAATTAGGAATGCATGCACTCATTGTATACAGGTTGTGTAAATTGTGTAATCTATTTATGAATTGTTCGTGTAACTATATGATCTATTCATGATCAATTTGTGTAACTAAGTGATAGATGTTATATATATGAGCATACCCATAGAGGTGAGTGTGCAAGGTGTCTAGAGAGCATATTGTGTGTGAGAAGAGGACGATTGTATGCTTGAGATTGGCTATTGTAATCCTCCCTTGAATAATAAGAATACCAGATATCATTTCCTGTGGTTTTTTCTCGCATTGGGTTTCCACATAAATCACTGTGTCAATTGTGTGATTACTGTTCTTGGTTTTATGTGTGTTTAATCTTGCTTGATGATGCTATGTTTTGTTTCTGTTGCCCAACAAGTGGTATCAGAGTAGGTTGAGTAGGTGTCGTAGGTGAGCCAAGACGAATTATGTGCAGGCCTCATGTGAGCGCAAGAAGGTGTGATTGAGTGAGTATCAGGTAATCAACACTCCTAGGCAATGTTAGAAGCACACCGACGCTCTCAAACTTAAGAAATTGTGATTTTCCCAAAATCGACGCACACGGTTTGTGCACCACAGAAAGCCAACAAATCGACGCTCCCCTTCCACACTCAAGGAGCGTTATTTAACAAGGCCACACTCCCTTTCCACCCACAAAAAAGCGTCGATATAACAAATTAATTTTTTTAGTTACGACTTGGTATAAAATTTGTGGAGGATCAACTTTATAATATTTTATAAAGGGTGGACGAGGTCACGTTTGTCTTACTAAACATATGAGACAAATGCTATGGAGAATTGTGGATTAAATCATGGAAATGATTTTTTTTTATAAAAGGTGAGTTTTTAAAGGGTCAAAGGGTGGTATAGTAAAAGTTTTTTTAATAAAAGGTTTTCAATTTATTTTTTTTAAAACCTTTTAATTAAAGTTTATATTTTTGAGGTTTAACATTAAATATAATAAAATTCCTCCACATTTAAAAGGGTTTGGTTTTATAAGTAGTGGTTTTGGAGTTTTTCTATTAATGGCGAAAGTGCAAAGTTCTAAGTTTGAGGTGGAGAAATTCAGTGGCAAGAATAGCTTTGCACTATGGAAGCTGAAGATGTGGGATCTGCTTGTGCAACAAGGATTGCAAAAGGAATTGGCTGGAAAGACAAAGAAACCGGCAAGCATGGCAGACAAGGATTGGGAAGATCTGGGTGCATGAGCCCTCAATACTATTTGTTTGTGTCTACCAGATGAAGTGTTGTTTAACATTGTTGAAGAGAAAACAACATTAGGTTTGTGGAACAAACTGGAGAGTTTGTATATGACAAAGAACTTGACAAACATAATCTTCTCGAAGAGGCAGTTGAACAACTTGCAGATGAAAGAAGGTACAAAAATTGTTGATCACTTGAATGTTTTCAATACTTTGATTTGTCAATTATCTAGTATGTAAGTAAAGTACAAAGATGAGGACAAGGCGGTTACGCTATTGTGTTCGTTGCCTGAGTCTTGGGATCATTTGATCACAACTATGTGGTTCAGCACAACATATGACATTGATTATGACACTGTTGTGGGAGCTTTGTTTTTCGAGGAGATGAATAAAAGATCTAGTAAAGAAACCTCAACAACATAAGCAATGGTGGTCAGAGGTCGATCTACAAAAAGAGGGAAAAATTAGAGGGGTACATCAAGGTCTAAGTTAAAAGGCAAGAAGAGTAAGCAAAAATGTTGGTTTTGTGGAAAATCTAGGCATCTCAAGAAGGATTGTTGGAAAAGATAGAATGCATCCAAAGAGGGCTCCACAAAAGAAGCAAAGGAAGCTAATTTAGCATAAACAAGTTCATGTTCCAATTCAGGTATGGTTGATGAGGTTTTGTCTACTTGTGATGTTTCACATCAATATCAACATTGTTTAGATTCTGGTGAGTCTAGCCACATGTGTCTTCATATAAATTGGTTCTCAACTTACCAATCTATTGATGATGGTGTTGTTTTTATGGGAAATGATTTTTCTTGTAAAATTGTTGGAGTTGGTAGAGTCTGGATTAAAATTCATGATGGTTTTATAAGAACATTAACATATGTAAGGCATGTACCTAAACTTAGAAATAACTTGATATATTTAGGAGTGTTAATGTTTAAGCCATTATTATAGTTCTTTGCATTTCAATAGATAACAATAGCATAATACAAGATCACTGAGAAATACACAATCACAAGAGACACAACATTTATCTTAGGAAACCCTCTAGGGGAAGGAAACCCAACAAAACTTCCTTATTATAGATAGTCAATACAATGCCAAGAGATAACTCAAACTAATACAAAAGATCCTCTCCCAAAGATGCGCCACTCTCTCTCCTTCTTCTCTAACTGCAATTCTGAAACTTGTCTCTCAAAATGAGCAAGTGAGTTGTGTGTCTAAGTGAGGCACTAGCCTCCTTATTTATACAAGACTGGCACGTGTGAAGTGTCTCTTCACTGGCAGGGCTGACTTCTCCAACTGGGTGGTTATAACCACCTTTATTATATTTCGGGGCCTCTTTAATATTTTCTGGGGCCGACTTCTTATTCTACCTATTACAATTATCTTTTGATCAATCCGCAAAAGGGGATTTGTTCCTTTATAATAACTGACATGATCAATCCGCAATGGGGATTGATCCAATGAATAATATATCAAATAATAATAATAATACACTTTGCAGTTACATTATTTTAACACTCCCCCTTAACAAGAAGGGTATTCTTCAACAGCATCATGCGAGAGAGAGAGGCCTTTATCATCAACAACATCAAGTGGGTGAGAGGACAACATCATCAAGATCATCTTGGAACACTGACTGGCGTATCTATAAATCATCGAAAGTTTTCTTCATCGACAACATCGTCATTCTCAAAGGAATGCAATCATCATCTGCATCAATATGTATTAGTATAAAACTGATACATCATCATCATCATCACAGCATGAGGTTGGATCATCATAATAATACTAGATTGGCTTTACGTCACAACTATCTAGCTGGAAGCACAGTTCTAGTCTCATCTCATCGTCTTGTTTTACGTCACAGCTGTCAAGCTGGAAGCAAGATGCTCGTCCTACTTTACGTCACAACCATCAGGTCGGAAGCAGGATACTAGACTGGCTTTACGTCACAGCTATCTAGCCGGAAGCTCAGTGCTAGTCTCATCTCATCATCTTGCTTTACATCACAGCTGTCAAGATGGAAGCAAGATGCTCGTCCTGCTTTACGTCACAACCATCAGGTAGGAAGCATGATACTAGACTGGCTTTACGTCACAACTATCCGGCCAGAAGCTTAGTGCTAGTCTCATCTCATCATCTTGCTTTACATCACAACCATCAGGTCAAAAGCAAGGTACTTGTCCTGCTTTACGTCACAACTATCAAGTCGAAAGCAGGATACTAGACTGGCTTTACGTCACAACTATCCAATTGGAAGCACAGTACTAGTCACATCACATCATCCTGCTTTACGTCACAACCATCAGGTCGGAAGCAAAGTACGCGTCTTTCTTTACGTCACAACCATTAGGTCGGAAGCATGATACTAGACTGGCTTTACGTCACAGCTATCCAGCTGGAAGCACAATACTAGTCACATCACATCATCTTGCTTTACGTCACAACCGTCAGGTCGGAAGCAAGAGATGTCTCATCACAACAACTACTCCCCCTTTCAAGGAAGGTCCTTTCGAACTATACCAATCTTATCTCGAAAGTGCTCAAACTTTACACGAGATAGAGGCTTGGTCAACACATCAACAACCTGTTCATCCGTGCTAATGTACTGGAGATTTAAGGCTCCTCTCTGCACCATGTCACAGATGTAATGATATCGGATCTCTATGTGCTTCGACCTGTCGTGGAATGCAGGATTCTCTTTCATATTTATGCAGCTCTAGTTGTCACATAAGATCGTGGTTGCTTCCATCTCTAAGTCAAATAGGTCGGTCATCAACTTTCGAAGCCATATAGCTTCACAGCTGGCAGGACATGCAACAATGTATTCTTCTTCCGTTGTGCTGAGAGCAATGCTGGATTGTTTTCTACTCTGTCACGAGATCACAGTTGATCCCAAACTGAAACAACATCCTGAAGTGACTTTCCTATCAGAAACACTTCCTACCCAATCTGCATCAATATATCCACTCAATGTGAAATTATGATCTCCATCATAGCTGAGACCACAATCTATTGTACCTTTAAGGTACCTCATAACATGTTTTGCAGCCACTAGGTGAACATGTCTGGGTTCTACTAGAAACTGACTCAAGGTGTTCACGACAAAACAAATGTCTAGTCTGGTGTTCGTCAGGTACATCAACGATCCAATAATCTATGTGTACAGTGTGGCATCAATCAACTCTGACGAAGTGTGGACCAACAGCTTCAGCTTCGCTTCCATGGGTGTATTCATGGACTTGCACTCCAGCATGTCGAATCTCTTCAGGATTTCGACTGCATACTTCCCTTGGTTAAGGAAGATCCTCTCAGGACTCTGCCATACCTCAAGAGCTAATAAATAATGCATTAGGCCAAGGTCTTTCATTTCAAATTTTGAGGCAAGTCTCTTCTTACATTCAGTGATGCGATTTTCTTCTCCAGTTAAGAATAAGTCATCCACATATAGCAGTAATATTACTGGCTCAACGTTCATGACCTTGAAGTAGAGGTTAGAATCTGCTTTACTCTTGGTAAAGCCTAAGCTCATCAAGAAACTATCTATACTGCCATACCAAGCTCTAGGAGCTTACTTCAATCTGTATAAGGCTTTCTTCAATCTGCAGACATGAGACTTCCTGTCTACAACCTCAAATCCTTGAGGTTTTTCTATATAAACTTCCTCTTCGATGACACCATTTCGGAAATCTTTCTTTACGTCCATCTGGTGAAGCTTCCACTTCATCTTAGCTGCAAGAGCTATGATGGTTCTGATTGAAGTGTATCTGGCGATAGGAGCAAATGTCTCTTCATAGTCAATGCCTTATTTCTGAGAAAAACCACGAGCGACAAATCTTTCTTTATACTTCTCAATACTTCCATCAGCAGCATGTTTTATTTTGAAGAGCCATCTAGAGGATACCACATCTTTACTCTTCGGTCTGGGAACTATTTCCCATACGTTTTTCTTCATTATGGATTGGTATTCCTCTGTCATGGCATCTGCCCATTCTTTCCTCTGAATGACTTCTTCAAAGAAGGTAGGCTCATCTTCTAAAAGATCACACATCAAAGCCGTATAACTGGAGAATGGCTTTGGTCTTTTCACCTGTCTCGTAGTTCCTTGGGGAACACCATACTTCTCTCCATCTTGAATAAGATCTCTAGCCCAAGTTGGCTTCCTTTTATGGAGGATCGTCATCTGAGGAGGTTCTTGAAATTCTATCATGTCATGATCTTCTAGTAATTCCTCATCAGGGGAAGTTACGACTTTCCTCACTGGTTCAACAACTCTGGGAACCTCCCTCACTGGTTCAACAGTCCTGGGGATTACGGGTTCCTCTTCATATACTTCTTCAAGCTGGCATCTTCTTGATTTCTTAAGCGCTACATCTTCATCAAAATTCACGTCCCTACTGATCTCAATGTGACGATGACCTAGTATATAGATTCTAAAGGCCTTGGAGACCTCACAGTATCCCATAAATATTCCCTTATTTCCTGAAGGTTCCAGCGTGTTTCTCTTCTCTTTCAGTATATGAATAAATACTGGGCAGCCAAATATTTTGAGATGGCTTAATTCTGGCTTCTTTCTAGTGAACATCTCTTTCGGGGTCTTGAGCCCAAGTGCACTATGGAATAATTGGTTCTGCACATATACAACTGCCATTACTACTTCTGACCATAAGCACGTAGGAAGATCTTGATCATGGATCATAGTCTTCACAACTTCCATTATCGTTCTATTCTTTCGTTCAACTACACCGTTTTGTTGGGGATTATAAGGAGTGGTGAGTTCCCTCTTGATCCCAACATCTTTGCAGAAATTCACAAACTCTTTTGATGTATATTCTCCTCCATTATCTGACCTGAGTATCTTAATCTTTCTTCCAGAAAGATTCTCTATCAAGGCTTTGAATTCCTTGAATTTACTGAACATTTCATCTTTAGATTTCAAAAAATATATCCAGGTCTTACGAGAATAATCATCAATGAATGATACATAATATACATACCCACTAATGGAGGACGATGGCATTGGGCCACATACATCTGAATGAATGAGCTCTAGGACTCCTTCTGCTTTGATGTCTCTCTTCAGAAACAGATTCTTGATGTTCTTCCCTTGTGCACATCCATTGCATACGCCTTCATGATCACCTTTGAGTTCTGGTAAATCTGTGACCGCTTTGCATATGTATGGTAGCGCCTTGTAGTTGATGTGAGCTAATCTTCTATGCCAAAGTTCACATGAGTTTTCAATGGCGTGGGTCATGGAAACCTCTGAGTGACCCTTTAATTTATACAAGCCATTTTCTTCACTTCCAATGATGATTACTTCATTTAAGGTTTCTCCTTTAGCCCACATGAGAACTTCTCCATCTATAAAGACAACTCTGAAGCCTTTCTTTTCTAAAGCTGAAATGGAGAGCAGGTTCTTGGTCAAACCTGGTACATATAGTACGTCCTTCATCTTCAATGAATTCCTTGAATTCAATTTGTGGTTTGATTCTCCCACTCCCTTGATGACATATTGGTAATCATCTCCAAGTATCACTTTCTGAGAAAACTTATTTTCTGAGATACAAGAGAGAATGTTTCTTTGTCCCATCATGTGCTTGGATGCACCACTATCAATGAGCCAGGTGTCCTCTCCAGGTGTTACATATCCTGAGAGGGCCGAGATTAAGACATGGTCTTTGATCTGCTCTCTTATCATCTTTGTGGGTGGCTCTTCATCTTCGACTACATGGGCATGGAGCCTCTTATGTTTTCTCTTGTATTCTTCTCATCTGGCTGGAAAAAACTTCACAATATGTCCCATCTTGTCACAATGATAGCATTGTATAGATGAGTAGTCTCTTTCCTTTCATTGTCCTTTCTTCTGAAATCTTCTTGGATGAGATTCTTTATGATTGAATTTGTTTGACTTTTGAGGCTCTTTATGAGTCTCCTTTTGGAAGTAGAGTTTCTTCCTTCCTCCTTTGGTGTGAGTAGCTAGGGCTTGATCATCGTCTCTTGCTAGTAATGCTTCACGATTCGCTACTCTTGTTTCTTCTTGGATGCATTCTTCCCATAGACTATCAAACTTCAGTTTCTCCATTCTGGCACATATTGTTTGGATGAATGCATCCCAAGGTATTGTGAGACCATTTAGGGCCGTCATTATGAGTTCGTCTTCATCTATGGTATCTCCAATTGCTCCTAACTGTTCTTTGAATTCTGAGATTCTGGAGAAATATTCCTGAATCGTTTCTCCTTTCTGCATCCTTGTATTCTTCAGTTGAGTTCTTAGATTCATCTTCGGGTTTATGTTCTTTCCTTCATACAGTCTAGTCAAGGCATCAAACATTTCTTTCAGAGTCTTCTTAGATGACACATAAGGAATCAAGTGGTCTTTGATTGAATCTGCAATGATTCTTTTGGCCCTGATTGTGTCCTTTTGATGCTTTGCCTTTTCTGCAACATCGACAGGTTCCGACACTTCTTCTTTGATGAATATTGCTAAGTCATTCTCTTCAAGAATGAGGCCAATCCTATACTTCTAGGCACGGAAGTTTTCCACTCCTTCTAGCTTGTCAACAAGTTTAATGCTTGCAGACATCTTTTACCTGGAGCTAGGAAAATGACCGAAAAATGAAAGTGCTCAAAATCAAAATCTGAACTTACCAGGAGGTGCGCTTGGCTGAGGCGAGTAGCCTGGTGTGTTTGGATCTGAGTTAATACAACTTTTGCTCCTCCAAACTTGATCTGTGGATTTCTGGACTAGTGCTTCTGGTTTTATGGTACCTCTGATACTCTGGTACATTGGTTTTCTGGTACTTTTGGTACTTTGTGAAACTAGGGTTTCACTTTCTGGGAGATACAACCACTGAAAAAGGTGCGCTGAGAGTGAAAAAGTAATCCTTGGGGGAGGGCACACTTTTCTAGGTGGTTTTAGGGCTGAAAAGCTTCACCATCAAAAATCCCTAATTTGCATGTACAACAACAATAAAGATGCTCTCTTCAGCTTGGCTCTGATACCATGTTAATGTTTAATCCATTATTATATTTCTTTGCATTTCAATAGATAACAATAGCATAATACAAGATCACTGAGAAATACACAATCACAAGAGACACAACATTTATCTTAGGAAACCCTCTAGGGGAAGAAAACCCAACAAAACTTCCTTATTATAGATAGCCAATACAATGCCAAGAGATAACTCAAACTAATACAAAAGATCCTCTCCCAAATATGCGCCACTCTCTCTCCTTCTCTAACTGCAATTTTGAAACTTGTCTCTCAAAATGAGCAAGTGAGTTGTGTGTCTAAGTGAGGTGCTAGTCTCCTTATTTATACAAGACTGGCACATGTGACGTTTCTCTTCACTGGCAGGGTCGACTTCTCCAACTGGGTGGTTATAACCACCTTTATTATATTTCGGGGCCTCTTTAATATCTTCTGGGGCCGACTTCTTATTATTCCTATTACAATTATCTTTTGACCAATCCGCAAAAGGGGATTTGGTCCTTTATAATAATCGACATGATCAATCTGCAATGGGGATTGATCCAATGAATAATATATCAAATAATAATAA
>WSFP011429701.1:0-21794 GCA_009831015.1 Picea engelmannii | reverse complement strand
TTGCATGTTGTGGGTAAATGCTACATTTGAATATGTGTTTATGTGATTAAATGATGTTGAGTGTGTTAAATTGTTGTTGTGCATGTCCGAATCAATTTCATTCATGTATTTAATTATCATGGATAGTTGCATGAGCCGGTATATCATGCTAGGTATTTTTCCACATTTAAAATTTGGTATCAGAGTTATATTTGGTCGTTTTTAGTAGTAATGGGACTCAACTTGAAGGTTGGGCACATTACAATTTGGTATTAGATATTTTGGTTCAACACCAAACCGTATGGGCAAAAAATGAACGTAGATTTTGTTATCACACGAACTTGTCAGAGTCTTGTGGATTGGTAGTTTCTACCTAAGTCTATAATTTTGCCTTGCCTTTCTCCTTTTCGCCGACCAAACCTTAAGTGTTTCCCCTTTCGGCTTGTAATTTTCTTTGTGTTTGTCCTCGATCGTTTGAGTGACCTTTTGTTTTGTGTAATCCTCTCTGGGAAGTCTCGGCCCCAAGATTTTGTTTTCTCTGGATTAATCACTGCCCTCTCTACCTCTGTCATTGATCCTTTCACTTTCCCAAGCCCTCAACCAGTCGCCCAAGTATTTATTTACACATTCCACAACAGTGAGCATAAGCACAACACTTAGAGCAGTCTGATATGGACTCAAATAAAGCGAGCGGGCAAGTTCAGTTTGGCGAAGGAATGTGCATTTTAAAGTTTAGAGATCGATGGTGAATAATAATCACGAGAATCGGGAGTTCAGAATGTTGTTTTGTAAAGGATCTGAACTCCCGAAATACGAAGTCAGTAGGACCCATTCGATCCTACAAGACGTGTGGCACCCGATCTGAATCATGGAGAAACTCATTTTGGGAAAGTTGAAATGAAGAATGCGCAGATTTCCTGAGTACCGAAATGCCGAAATCCTGAAGTCCTGAAATTTGTATATTCATCTGGGTCGTTCGATTTGAAGGGACGTGTGGCACCTGAGATGAGAAATCGTGATTTCGTGACTTGAAGGCTTTAGCATGGAGCACAACATAGATTCGCAAAACACGAAGTCGCGAAGTGCCGAGGAATTGGGTCCACGATCACAACCCGTGGTTATATGGAAAGAAGGGCCATAAATAGGGTAAGTGCCTATGGAGCGACGGGCGACAGAGGTTCTCACACAAGCATCCTAGCCATTAATTTCAAAGCAAATCCGACCATCGGTCTGGATGGGCTATTTCGTAAATTCGAGCATCGGGATTTTTGGAATCGAATGGAGTGAAGACTCCTGAGATGCGAAATACCAAAATTTCACATAGGAGCCCCAGGTTATGGCCCAAGGACACATGATCCGGATTATTTTCGGCACGAAATGAGAGCAGAGATATAATAAAGAAATGCAGAGAGATATCACGTATATTCAATAATATAACATAAATGTATCAGAGATGCAACCATAAACACAGATATACAGTAATACACGATTTCTATTAACGAAATAAATGTACAGAGATTGTAAAAATACAGAGTGAAAGACTCGTTAGAATGGTGGAAACTTATCTCTGAGAAGAGATGTGATGGCTACTCGCATTCGTAAGAAGTTGATTACAATGAGGCTCTGAAGGCTTTTTTAACAATAAACAGGAATTCCAAAAGTCCTAGAAATCCAAAATCCTAACCCTAGGAGATGAAGCACCAAAAGTCATGTGGGCCCCGTTTGGGTAAGTTAATACATCAACTTCCCGGGGTCGTAACTTTTGCATATGATCTCCGTTTTAGGCATATGATAGCTCGTTGGAAAGGTATCGTCGAGGAGATTCATTTTAGAGGCTCAATCATGCCTTTATCTATCATTGAGAACCTCGATCTCTAAAAACCTTCATTTAGGCCCTCAAAATGGCCCCGAAAGTTAAAACCTGCTAAAAGTAGTAAATTGCTAAAATTGCCAGAAAACTGTTTTGAGCCATTTGGAAAAGGTGGGTGGCCACCAATATCCACCTGGATCAACATATGAAGCGATACAGAGGAGTCGCATCAGAATCTGAGGGCACCCATATTATTCAGAGAGGAAGATCTGCGCGGTCTCGAGGCACCGAGATTGACTTGAAGGAGCCGTGAACATCTCCTAGAACATTCTTGGGTGTCATATTTCATCCCGATCCCAATGAAAGTAGTTAATGGAAATGGGGAAGGTGGTTGAAACCTCGTTTCACCACATAAATGGGAAACATGGAAAACCTGGCCATGGAGGCAGATTGTCAACACAAAGTTCCCCTGTCAATGGATTTTTTTGCAAAGCCCATACCGATATGATCTTGTGTCTGACATAAGAATGCAAGTGTATCCTGACAGAAGAAGATGCAGACGTCGAGCCTTGAATGAAATGACCAGAGCATGCCCCTGGTGGGAGGGAGTTGTTCTGAGTATAAATAGTTAATTTTGATATTTTGTTATGGCCAATGGTTGAGCTACACTCCTGATTTGTAAAGTTTTAATGAATCCTCTAGTTCTCTGGTTATGTGTTTCCCTTTGAGACTTCTTGTTTAATGACAGTCAGCTTTCTTTTCATCTCTTTTGCTTCTGATACTGAAGACTCGGGCATGGATGATCCAGTCGAGTTGTGGTAACTATATTGTAATGTATGGTTGATTGTAGTATTGTTATGGCATTTTCAGTTTCCTGAAGTTTTGGATTCAAGAGAATCTTGTATTTGAAGCTTTTCCCCCTTAAGTTGTTGGAAGACCGGATGTCCATAGCAGACCTCTACATTTTCTCCTCAATTTCTTCATCCTACTCACCCTTACTACAACTTACTGACTGAAGTTAGATCAAGACCTCATCTTCTTGTGCATACTAAAGTTAAAGTGATATTATCCTGAGTCTGCGTCCATTAGACCCCCTTTAAATTTATTTATTGTGACATAAAACTGAAGGGTACTAGGCTTACCTTTGCCGCAATCCATAGGTGACTTCTAGTGCTAACAGATTTAACAAATTCACTATTGTAGAGTATCAATTTGTGTCAAATTTGGGAAAAATGGTGAATTTTAGAGTGAGATTCCCAAATTTTGGGAGAAGTATGTATGTGATTTGGAAAAGGGATGTTGAATTGATAGTCGCAGGGTCAATTTCGACCTTGGGAGGCTAATTCCAAAGCTCCCATGGCGGTTGAAAAAAGAAAATTTTGGAAAATTATAAATTTTCAGGATTTTTGAAAAATTACGTAGAGATGTGATGTGGGTCGTACCCATGACATGGACTAACAAGGTCCATGGTGGTAGTGCCATGGTGTTAAAAGGAAAGAGTCATATAATATATTTTTATGAGTCAATGACTGAGGTTGCATTTGATTTTGAGAGTGATGGATTAGATTCATCCTAGATTTGGTAAAAAAATTATAAGTTTTTGGAGTCCAACGAAGTCTGAAAAAAATTTAGTTTGTCGTAGAAGAAAATCATCGATCGTTGATGGAGTTTTTGGAGTTCGACAAAGTTTGGGGAATCAACAATTCATATCACATTCGATTTGGCAATCAATGATCAAGATTCATCTGCAAACTCAACAAAGTTCAATGGATTAACAATTGAGATCACATTGATATTGAGATAAAAAATCCAGATCCAATACATATTTGGTAAAAAATATCTAAGTTAAACGAGTTTGTGACTTGTCTATGTGAAAGGAATTATGTCGATCATTGATGGAGCTTTTGGGAGATTGGAAAAATTCGGTGAAGTGCGGACAAAACATTATTCATAGAAAACCATCAATCTCCAATAGACCTTTTTGTCGATCGCTGATAGAATTTTTCCCCGACTGTCGATAGAATTTTTCTACGATTGCCTATAGACCTTTTTTTTTTTATCGTCAATAAAAAAAAATCCTTAATCGCCAATAGCTAATAGACTTTTTCTGCAATTTCTAATAGACCTTTTTTCCAATCGTCGATATACCTTTTCATTGATCATCGATGAAGGGTTTAATGATCATTGAGGAAAGAGAAGAGGGGAAGAAGAGAAAATGAAAAGAAGGGAGGAAGAAAGGGAAGGAGAAAATAGACAAGTTTACCCAAAAAAATAAAATATGGAGCCAAAAGAGTTAAACTTATGCCAAATGGATATTCCTTCTCGACCAATTAACGAGTGTGAAAGGAACAAGGTCACTCGATGATATTTTCATATTTAAGGAGTCTGAAAAGAGATTAACTATGGACTCTGAGGGGGTTCCTTTTTCGTAGATAAACTCCAAGGCCCGAAAAAGAGATAAACCAAAACCAGGGAGAATCGCCCTTTTTCAAAAATTTAGTCCCTAAGGTCCAAAAAAGGGTTAAACTTACACCTGAGAATACTCTGCTAGCGAACCGAAGCTCCTAGGGCATACCTTTATTCGTAAATTAACCATTCATACCGAAAAAGGGGTAAACTACCGCCAAACATATTTTCCTTCAAATTTTAGTTTGACGAGCATGAAGGGAAACAAGATCGATCGATAATGTTTTCAATTTTAGAGAGTTTGAAAAGATATTAAAGAAGACTCCATGGGGGCTTCTTTTCTTAAGTAATCCAAACGAGATTGAAAATAATAAATAAGTTCTTGTAGTTGTTGCTTTCAAAGTTTAAGTGAGCTTGAAAGAAAACAAACGATGCTCTTAGGGAGTCTTTTGAGTAAAGGCAAGAAAAACATGAATAAGAATGAGGCTTCAACACATTCATGTCGGGAAAAATCACAGCATGGACACCAAAATGTAGCAAAGAATATACCTAGGGCATCCATGTAGAGGAAGGCTCTACCACCTAATTACGACACTTCTAAAGTAGCATAGAAGGTTTCATGTCACACTTCAGTGGGATCAATCCTATGGCATAGTGGAAAAAAGTCAACAAAATGCAAGATGTAAGGTAATGGAACCTAACCTATATGCAAGTGTCAAAAAAGCAACTTTACCGCAGGATGATGTGAGTGGAACCCCTCTCATAAAAACACCAAACCAAAAGAAAAAGTTCATAAGAACGACCCAAAGATCTCTCAAAAATAAATTCAAGCACCCACCAAGCCAAGAATAGGGAAAAAGAGGACCAAACTGGGGAAAAAAGTGCCAAAACAATCTATAAATAGAGGTAGACAAATCATTTTAACCATTGCAAATTGGAAAATAACCAAAAAGCCAAAAAACCCTCTTCTTTAAAATGTGGATTCAAGGAGCTATGGTGGACGAAATATCTTCAAACCTAAACCAAGTAAGTACAAATTACCTCTCTCATCATTTCTATTCATCATTTATTGTTTATTTAATTGTTTAGAGGGTGCATGCCCTAGTAAAAATGATGGGTATGCATGTACACGGGTTGTCCATGCTCAGCACACATATATACGCTGGAAAAGGAAAACTTAGCACCTGTATATACACAACTGTCTTAAAGACAACCCACATACATCTCTTTAAGCTTTCAAAAAATGAAACAAGGGACTAACCTCAAAAAATTTTATGCAACAGGATGTATGTTCACTGGTGAGAGAGAGAACATGAGGAGTTATATATCTTGGTCAAGGAGGATCCAGGGGCCATTTCCATGCTCAAACAATGTGGTATGTGGAATTTCTTTCAGTTTCCATTCATGAGAGCACAACCCATGTTACTGAATCATTTGATAGAGTATTGACACCCGAACGTAGAGGCCTTCATGCTAGAGGGACAACCATTGACTATGACTATTGAAGATATATACTATTTGACAAACCTCTCCAGGAGGGGGGAACTGGTTAATTTGAGGACATTTCCTCCAGGACCACACAACATAGAAGATTATATTAGCATGTACTGCGAGGCTCACACTGATAAAGTAGTATAAAAACTTGATACATCTATGTTCTTTAGCATAGTGACCTTCATGTGCAGTATAAAAACTTGATACATCTAGAAGTATCCTTCAAGTTCTACCTAAATCAAAGTCCAATCAATGACATGGGTAGGGTTGTGCAAATACTTTTTCAATAATGACATAGGAAACATTTTATACAATTTTATGGTAACAATCAATGCAAGAATGCATGCAATAGGTCGTATCTTATCCAATATCTTAAATGGACCACAATATCTAGTTTTTAGCTTAGTGTAGCTTCTTGGCTTCAAATAAATTTTCTTTGGTTTCACTTTAAAAAATACATGCTCCCCATCTTTAAATTTTCTTGGTATTCTACCTTTATCTTCATAGTTATTTTTCCTATCATGTGTTGCCTTTAAACTTTTGCTTGATTTTGACCATTTTCTCTTGTTTCTCTGAGAAAATTTGGCCCAAGTACTAATATTTCTACTGGGTTGTCCCAACTAACTAGTGTATTGCACTTTCTACCATATAAAGCTTCAAATGGACTCGTCTTTATTGAATCTTGATATCAATTATTGTAGGCAAATTCAACTAAATGTAGGTAATCCTCCCACTTGGATAGCTTATCCATTGCATACATTATTAACATGTATTCAATCACTTGATTAAATCTCTTTGTTTTCCCATTTATTTGTGTATGATAGGTTGACTAAATTTCAAATTTCTAGCAAAAACCTTGAATAATTCCTTCCAAAAATTTGAAGTAAAGTTTGGATCTTTATATGAGACAACTGCATTAGGTATTCCATGTAACATAAAAATATCTTTGATATATATTTATGCTACATTTTTTGTCTTATGATTCAATTTAACTAGAACAAAGTGAACATCCTTTGTTAATTTGTCCACCACAACCATTATGGAATCATATTTCCTTGTTGACTTGGGAAATTTAGTGATAAAATCAATGGTTAACACTTCCCATTTCCACTCTAGAATTTACAATGGTTGTAGAAAACTTGTTGGATGTATATGTTTATCATTTACTCTTTGACATTCCATACACCTAGCTATATAATAAACAACATCATTTTTCATTATTGGCCTATAGTATTGACTTCTCACTGTTGCAATTGTCTTCCAGTATCCAGAATGTCCAACATATTGAACATTATGCATTTCTTTTATACAATATATCGTAGAAGGAGGAGGTATTTCTTTGTTCCTTGAAGGACTTCTCTTGCACTAAGAGCTTAGACATCGAGATAAAGGGATGGAGCAACAAGGACAACCGAAGGAAAAGAGGTAAGTCGTCTATTTTTCTATTCTCATTCTGATTATTGACATATAGAGTAGATCTATGGGGGAAGTAGAAAACCATTTGCATCTTTCTATATTGGATCAAAGGAGTCTTGATCCAAGGGGGTTTTCACCTATCCACAGGGGAAATTTTTCTACAATAGGGAGCATTAAAAACACAAGTAAATCCATCTAAAGAAATATGAACTCATGTACATCGTACAATATGTGTGGAAAGATAAGCTCAATGGGTGCTATGAACATTTAATTCCACTAATTAGAAAATCTAATGAATAATGCTCACATTAGTAAGTGCATGCAAGTTAAGCAGGTAAATATGAAAACTTAAATTAATGCATATAACAACAAAAAAAAATCCGCTAAACCATGAGTAAATCCATATTATAGACAAAATCAATCACATAATAGACATAGCAATTTTACCCTAGAAACCCAAATGGGAAAACCAACTTCAAATGGTGGCTTAGTTCTCATTTCAACAATCTTTGGGTACAATGCATCTCATGGCTCCCCTATGTGTATTCCTCTCTTATACAACAAAAAATACCATTGAGGGTGAAAGTAAGGGAAGAAATAGGGAGAACTAGGGTAATGGGAAGGAAAACATGATGACCTAACATTTCCCATTCCTCAGCCTATTCTCTCATATTTTATTTTTCGTTTTCATTTATTCTCTTTTTTTTTTTCTCCTTTGCCATATTCCACTTTATATTTCCTTGTCTTTTATAGAGTTTACTAACCTTCATTGATTTCCAAATTAACTTGTAGGTACTGAGTCTTACAACCATTCATTAGTTTGGATCCATTTCAAATCAATAAATCGACAAGTAGGAAGTTGTTATACTTAGAAATTTAAACCTTTAAACCTTTTTACTTAACTACAACTTGTTATCCTTAACCAATTGTGAGTTCTCTAGTTCATAATTCCCTATCCTAACCCCTTAAAATTATATGAGTCGAGTATTTTAATTATCATTCAAGTTACTCAATCCACTAGTCAATATCATTAAGTGATCTTTCCACTTGAGAAAGACACTTGTTCACTATCATTACATAAATTTTCCTAGGATTTATTACATTTCCTTAGTTCCCCTAACACTTCAATGCTGGCCATTATGTATTCAACTTAAGAGAATCATCTGAGATTTAATTAACTGCTATAATCCTAACAATTCCATATTGTCATTATTCAAACTAAGCACCTTGCTCAATTATCACCAATATTTAATTGGTTAGGAGAATAGTACCTTTATGCTAGGGTGTTCCCGCTTTTCACTTGCATAATTTTCACAATTTATGACTTGTCTTCTTCGTTCCCATCCTAAATATACTTGTGGGTTTATTACCTATTTAATATAATGTCACCATAACTTCTAAAATTCCTTAAAATGGCCTACATAAACACCCCAGTCATTTAACTCAAATTGGTTAATTGACAATCGTTGCTTCTGATAGGCATTATCCTTATTTAGACCTTATAGTGATTTTTATCATGTTTCCAATTCGAGAATACTTCTGTAGTGATTCAACAACAATTGGCTAAAGGGTTACGCTTTCAAGGGATACCTCTAGAGTGCTAATTCATTTCATCATGATTATGACAAATCCAAAATTTTCCATCATGTTGTAAAATAGGCTATTACTCCTTGTTGATTTCTTATATTGGTTTTACTACAAACTACAATCTCATCTGTCATTTGTAAAACTTTCACTTGACTCACCTTGCAATCCATCATCTTTGTGAAGTATCTATCTATTAATGTTTTTTTGTCCATCTCGTCCTTCTATATTGGTTATGGTTACAAGGACTGCCTTAACTTATCGTCATTAGAAAATTTGCAAGTTTGTCATTTACCTTTCCTCCATAGGGTAACTTCATAGAATGCTTAATAAGTCGAATATATACCACTAAAACAGGGATCAAATCCTTGTCTCTCTATACTTATATTTCCATCTTCTCATTCTAACAATAGGTTAACTATCCTTTTAGGTGTACTTGCATGCCATCTTAAGGTATATACACATTGGTTAACATTTTGACTTCATTTGATGTGTACTATTGGGGAATTGTATTATTATTCTCTCAAATTGACCAATTATATTTTCCCCACATATCGCTTGAATAACTAGTGTCTTATTTACTTCCTCAAGTTACTTGCATATTATGTTATTGTATAGTACTTCATATATGATGGCCTCTTCTTAATGTCCATAGCCAGTCCTCTAAGTCTATACTATTAGGCTTAAGGGAAATACTTAAGAGACATATTGATTCTTCTCATATATCTTAAGTCCATATTATGAGTTTTGTGATTTCCTAGTCTAGAGATTAAGTCTCATGGTATAGGTTTTAGGTATTAACCATGCATATTACAATCAAATACACATATTAATAATAATCAATGCATATTAATAATCGACCATGCATATGTATATGCATAATATAATTAATTTCCTACTACTAGTATGAAAATAAAGAAGAGGGAAGAACAAGAAGAGAAGATGCATCATATGGATATCCAGGGACACAATTTCAAAATCTTCCTTCCTCATGCGTCATTATTCTAATGCACTCCACCTAGGGTTTTCATACTTTCCTATGTTGACTTAGGTTTTCATACTTTCCTCGATGCCTCTTGTAGCTCATCGAATTGTGATCGAATGACAGGTAATATGAATATTGGAAAGCTTTGCTTAATATATTATAAAGATAAACTCCAGTCTCCAAAAAAACTAATCAGATCCCAAAATATACTATATCCCTGGGATGGCTCTACAAATGCTCTAGGAGACCAGGGGTGTGTGATCTTGCACTCTAGACAATATGACAAGATATCCCGAGGGATTTATTTCCCCTAACATTAATAGTGCATGCAAATGATAAAATAAGTAGATGCAACTTGAAATAAATATTCAAAAATGCAACAATTGCATGATTTTATTGCTTTAATTATCTTTAAAAAAGCATCTTAATCACACTAGTTAACTCCTAGTGAGCATAGAATATAAACATTAGTTAGCATATTGATCACACTAATTAATATATAAATAAACATTAGTGCATATTAATCACACTAGTTAACATAGAAATAAATAGTAGTGCATATAGAAGAAATCCAGGTCAAGGTGGCACTATTTGTTTTGAGTTAATCAATTTGTTTTATTACCATTCTCCCCCTCTTCGAGAGGTGACGTCCTCATAATGAAGTTGATTAAATAACCATTTATTATGAATTAACCACTTATAGCTCAACAATTACTATGAATCTAATTCATATCAAAAGTAAATTACCATTTCCACATTCCACCATTACATTTATTTCCTCTTAATTAAGTAAACTCATAATAAATAAATAAATAATTACCTATAACTTTGATGTACTTATATTATTACTATTAAAAAACGAAATGACAAAATTGAATATAACCCATTATTAATGAGAATACATTCCAATATGTATCAAAACAAACACTCTCTAGAAGGTTTACATTTTGCAACAAGAAGTTACAACATACCAAGCCAAAAAAATAATGTATTACTACAATTATGAGCGAGCAAAATCAATTTTTGACACATACCCATTCATGGATGATGGAAAATCCTAGCACCCATCTAATAGAGTCTAATTACTTTAATCTTTATTGTTTTTTTATCAAAGGTTTTCAAATGAAATTAAAATGAAAACTTCCAATCTAGTGCACGAAACTCATGGATGTAAGAAGAAAATAAGCTTTTCAATATGCACATGATGAAACACATAATTGGATTTTCAAGGCAAGTGAGACCTGGAAGCTCACAAATTTTCATTTGAAATTTGTAGAAAAACAAAAATGAAGTTTTAGTAGGGTACACGAATCCAACCTATGAGCTTAAATTGCAGTGGAAACCTAGACGATTATTTAGAAATTAAACCGTTGAGTTGAACTTTCTAGAAAAACCAAAGCTATACTAAAAAGAAGATGAGGATTGCAACAAAAAGACCATAGCACTTCCTGTCAAAACTTAAATTCCAGCTAAATCATCCGCAAGATTCCACATTTCAAGCTATTTAACTCAAAATTAAATAGCTTTAGTTAAAAATTAAAGTCAAACAAGGAAGGTTGTTTCATAGACACAAGTTTTCATGCATAATTTGCGTACATTTCTTTATCTGTAATGGCGGATTCTAGACATTTTGGTTCTCAATTGGTGGATTATAGATTTTGTAATTGGTATTATTCCGACTTGTAGCTAAAGTAAATCCAAACTTGAGTTGATTAGTCTTCAATTGCTTAGAATTGCCTATGTGATTTTCCTTCATAGGCATCTGCACAACTCAGATTCTCTTTCTTTCTATCTGATTCTAAGAATGGATCGTCCATTCTCTCGATATTTTAAGTCATGCGGACCATAAAATCTAGTTCTCACTTCTTAAAAGAGTATTTTGATGATTCACATGTACATAGGAGGTAGGGTATGTATACTTGCATAGACTTTAACAATCAAATCGTTGTGCGAAGGGGATCCCTTATCCCACAAACAAGAGGGTCTCATACACCAATTTGGTGTTTGGCTTGACCGTGAACTTAAACGATGATGATGATGATGATGATGATGATGATGATGATGATTATCATGTCCCCACAATGTGCCTTATGATCGCACGCCTCTCGAGGGCATGTGACACCACGACGTTTCTCACTTGGTTGCTTGGCAACACCAAGGATACTTCGTCTAGACTATGCCTCTTCACCTAGAGCATACCCATATTACGTTTTAGGCTATCGGTGAGTCACACTCCTACTCTAGTGCAACTCTTGTATACTTAGACAATTGTCAATTGCTTTAACACTTAGTCATATTTAAGCGTACATCCACGAACATGAGAAGCCAAGAGAACAACAACGAAACAAGCAAGAGAAACATAGATATAGTGCGAGCGGCACAAACCATGCCTAACACCCGGTTAAGTCTTTGTTATTGCAAAAACGTTAAAATATGAGCACTACCGATGAATTGGCTTACAACTTCGACAGAGTCACACGACTCACCTCACCTCACCAAGACACTCATACACAGATTCCTCACCAAGACTCTCTTTGTTGCAACCTCATGCGGTGCACCTTAGACGTGCCCTCAACCACAAGCGTGTTGTCTCTTTGTTTCCGCAGACTTCATAGATTTTGGTTATGCCTCACACAAGCCTTTGATAAAACTATGTTTCCAATCTTCCCCAAAATCGGCCCAAGAGAATCTCTCCCAACTCTGTCTACCAAATCCTCCTCAAATCAGCACAAGTCCTCCCAAGTGGAACGACTTGGCTCCTTGAGGGAGTTGTCCCTCTTAGTCTACCTCAAAACCCGAAAGTGCTTCTTTCTCTCCTTCCAAGTTATGCCAAGCCGCCTTCCTTGGTTATGTGCCCTTGCTCTTATGGACTCTAAGAGTCGTTTATGTGAAATGCCATGTCTCGTGGGTGTGTCACACCCCTTCGTGAATCGTCACACTCAACCAACCGTTGCACCCCTCCCCGGTGCCCCCATCTAGCCTGCATGCCCCTCAACCGACATGCCTCTTGGGTCGATGTGCCCCATCCATCTAACCAACTTGTCGTCTTGGGTACACACGCCCCTTAAGTGAGTCGAACCGACTCTCCTAAGTGCACCCCCTATACCTTAGTCGATTTTCCTTCGTTGGTGGAGCGCCCAAGTCTTGTCCTCAACTCTTCATCAAATCATTCGTCATTTGACTTGTGTCGCAAGGCACCTTGGGTGGAGTCATTCCTTGGCACGTCGTGCACCAAAGGAACCCCAATTGTCCTTTATATGAAGACATGCGTCCCCTCATTTGCACCAAGTGTCTTGCCTGCTTGATTTCCTCCGTTTCAGTCTGAGGTGGAACTGTGCACGTCCCCTCATTTGCACCAAGTGTCTCGCCTGCTCGATTTCCTCCGTTTCGATCTGAAGTGAAAGTGTGCACGCCCGAGCTTGATGTCATAGGCCTTACACATATAATAAAGAGATCTCTATGCTTATTTTTTTCAAATCATAAAAAAATTAAACTAATATATAAGATAAAATAAACAAATTTAAACAAATGTGCAATGTCACTTGGTCATGTGCAATAACCGAGTTAAAATAGAAAAATAGGGAGGACACAAATAACAACCCTAATTTATAGAATACATCCGTAATCTGTATAAAAAGATTTCAAATGCCAAATTCATTTTACGTGGGGCGGTTTGGCATTAAGTTTATCTTCATTTAAGTCACAAGTTCGAATCCCGCAGACTCTGGAACCCAGTAACGCTGACATTAATACCGTGATCGACCCACCGACCTCCATATCGCCGACGATAAATAAATAATAACGATGCTGTGAACGAATCGGTGTTCTGAGTTGTTCCTTTAAACCAATGCGGTCATTCCATATTGTCATTTGCGGAGAGGACTTCTTGGTAAGCTTTTATGAAGGACCACCCTGTAGATTCAAGACATCACACAGAAATCATTCAAATTTTGTGGATTCTGTAAGGTTCACTTCAGATGGAAGCAACTTTATTACTATTGGTTTTGATAGAAATGGAGTTTTTTCATGGCATGATGGGTGAAAAGGTGGGCCTTGTGTACACATTATATTTTTTTAATTTTTTTTATCGGAATTAGGTGAAACAGATCTTGGTGAAATAATCATTTTTTGTTATTTAAATTGTATTTTTGAGTATATAAATAGATTCAGTACCCTGAAAAACTATTAGATACTCTAATTATACAGATTAATCACTACTTTTTTCATAGGAATTAGGTGAAACAGATCTTGGTGAAATAACCATTTTTTGTTATTTAAATTGTATTTTTGAGCGCATAAATAGATTCAGCACCCTGAAAAACTATTAGACCCTCTAATTATACAGATTCAATCACTCAAATTTGGAGTTCACTCAATTTTTTTAGTTGAATTTCAGTAAAAAATATTGAAAAATATGTCTGTAAAAACTCCAAAAAATAAAACATTTAAACTATGCTGAAAAGATGAGGTATGGTTCCTAATGGATATTGTATGATGATGATGAGTTAGTTGACAATCTGTATGCTACAGCTGCAATATGGAGTTTGGCCCCACAACTAATGGGCTTGGATTTATGAATTACTCTCAACTTGGGCCCATGGTTACTGCCTACAGCAGCAGGGGGCATTGGCTGTAAGTTCTGTGGAATGCTTCCGATAGGCTCAGATCATACTTTTCATGGAAATATAAGATTGGTAGTGTTGTAATGATGTCCGAGTCACTCCCAACCTGAGATTGAGATTGTTTAGCATGGGTTATTTATGAATGCAGTTCACTAGCCCCTCAAATCCGTTTGTGATGTGTAGGTGCAATGAGAGCAGGTTCCCAGCCTCCTTGTTATAGGCTATTGTCCTATTGATTAGCATGGGGTACAATGCCCAATCTTGCATGGGGTTATTGATGATGAGTGCCTGTTGTTTTTCTTCCCTTCCCATATGCTTATATTGTTTGGTTTATGCTTCCAAGCTTTCAGATGGTCGGTTTTCCTGTAAAGCAGAGCACCCAGTCATGACTGGAACAGAGCGGAGCTTCAGCCCGAAACTTGACTTCTCTCTTTTGAGCCTTCCGAGTCAACATTTCCAATATCTAAACCCACTTTCTACTATTAATTTGCATTTTTAGAATGTTGGCCAACTAAAGAGTGGGCCTTTGAAAACAGTTGAAATTCAATTGACCCAGGCTCAAAGGACTAACAATGTGGACTGGATAGGCCATTAAAATGTAGATGTAATGAGGTTGGTGCATTTTATTCTATATGCATGCATTGAATGCCTTTCAAGTGATAATTCTAATCATGATGATTTCATTTTATTTTTTTTCAAAAGCTTCTTTGTTTATTTTTGGTATGTTGAAAAACATTTATTGAGTTTAAAAATGTTTTTTTTTCAAAAGCCATGGTAATCCTCTTTCTCTTTGTTTATTTTTGGTATGTTGAAAAACATTTCTTGAGCTTAAAAATACTAATATTAGGTACATGTTAATAAATAGAGCACAAGTAAGACAAGACAAGAACTGAAAGTTTATGCCCTTTTTTTTGTACTTTGTATTGATTTCATGATATAAATTTATAGTATATGGAATTGACTATTTTTAGATTTAGATCTCATTGACACTTCGAGAATGGATCATGACACACTTCATCAATAGATAATGATTACAACTCATAAGTAAGTGGTATCGTACTTTGTGATTGTCTAGGGACTCATAGTTTAACAATACCTACAAAATCACAGTCTCTCACTATATTAGTTGGAAAAAACAAAAAGTCATACCCATGTAGTGCATTTTTCTCAATATTACCAAGTGATTGAATTTTTGAAAGTACAGGAAGGGGAAATTGTGTCAAATACCCTTTTATGTTGATGAAAGTTCTTTCTTTTGTGTTTTTACAATTTATATCAATTTCATAGATTGGACGTGATAATAGTTTTTTAACCAAGGAATGATAATAATAATGGAGACTTTTATCAACAGTGTCGATATTTACATGAATGGTGAGTTTTGTTTAATACATTTTAAGTATGAATGAGTTATGCTTCATCATAATAGTGAGCATGAGTAGTTACCATTGTGTTTTTATCTAGTTATATGTCTAGATATTTCCTTTCAATTAAATTCTACCTTATATGTATTAGATGGTTTATAATCATTAATTGATGCCAAATCCACTCATGGTTGTAAATTTAAGTTGGTCATGGAGCATAAATTTTTGAAATGGGTGTTTGATAACCAAGGGAAGTAAATTTGATAATATCATAATTTTTTACCCTTCTATCAATTCATAATCATGCGAAAAACATGATTTCAAACACCTTATATTAATCTCACTATCCAACCATCGAGTGCATTGGACTCCATTTGACATAAAATGGTCGTCCTCAATTCCCAATCATCCTAGTTTGCATTTGTGTGGAAAATTTTTAATAAGTCCAATGTGGGGTGCTCCCATCTCAACTTTAGAATTCATGGACCTCACATGCACTTGATCCTTTGAGTTCCATAGTGGCATTACCACCATGAACCCAAGTTTCTTTAATGATAACAAAAGCACCTTAAAAAGTGTTTAGGCCATGCATTCAAGCCCCTTCAATAACAATATGTATGCTATGCACCCTAGCTAAATGCAACCCAACTTACTCCATGGACTCACAATGTACCTTAGTAGCCTCCATGATAAGAGATTTGACATGCATAAACTCAAGGTTCAATATTTGGAAAAGAGATAATAACAATGATTGAAAATTCTCCCAAAAGTGCAAAAGTGAAGTGGGAGATGCCAATGTTGGATCATAAAAAAAAGAAAAGTGCAAACCTTTAAGAATAAAAGAACATGACTCCCACAAGGCTTGTGTTTCCTACATGTCTGTGAATGGAAATATCCATCTCCTCCTCTACCTTGAATTGTATTTTGAGTTCTATTTCAATTTCAATGTTGGTGTTGGATTTTGAATTGAATATTCATTATATCGATAAACATGAACAAGTGTTCAAGCAGTATCTTGATTGGTATCTTGATTACGATGAGTTTCTTTAAGCAAAGTAGCCACCCCTTCCCATACTAATCTGCCATTACATTATATACATCGATCTATTCATACCTTCATCCAATCAAGATTGTTTGCGATGTATAAATGTAGTGCATCCCACTCTCGACCAATTGTATGAAAAAATAAATTACTAATTAGAATAAAGATTAATAATTGATCATGGAAGCTACATAAAACTTAAATAAGTACAGTATATAAATAAATAAATATTAATGCAAAGTATTATATATCTCTACCATCTAATTACCTTTCACTTTTCTCATTCTACCTTTCCCAACTGAGACCTCCCCTTCAAATTTGGTAATGGAATTGACATCCCAAATCTGAGGCACCTTCATGATTTTTGCAACTAATTTAGGAAGATACTGACTAATATACAACAAAGATTGATATATCATATAGCCCTCCACCATAGAGCCCTTAGCACGTTCTCTTTGTCTAACGAAAGCCTTCAATGACTTCAAGTGCCTCTCCACCATCCACATTGGCCTTGTGTGTACAATTCCACACATTTCAATCTCCTCAAATTGGTGTATGAGGTAGTGTTCTTGTGCATTGAAGAATGTTGGAGGTAGATACTTTTGCATTTCTCACATTAGCCGAGGAATTTCTCTCCTCCAATATTTTATATCTTCTTTATGGATTTCTTTAGATGACAACTACCTACACATGATATAACAATCAAATCATGGGTTTCAACAACAATGTATATACATTGAAAGTAAAACAAATGTCGACAAGTTGAGCAACAAATATTTTGCATACGAATCATTAATATTTACCTCATGTAGTTTCCAAGATCATATATAACTTGTTTTACATTGTTGGAAAAGCTATCAGGGAGAGATAGAGGTAGAACATATTGTAACAACAAAGGGATCATTAATTTTTTTGAAAATAAAACCAAATTATAATACTAAAAAGCCGTATATTTACCAATATAGGAATATACCAAAATAATTACCTTAATGAAGGTATGCCAATACTCATGAGTTTTCACACCACCAAATTCACCTTTCTTCGTTAAGATATTCTTTATGTTTGAGGCAAATCCCATCGGAAATTTAATTTTCTGAATGACCTCTTTTACAACATTGATTTCCTGCTCTGTAAATAACCATGGAATGCTATTTCGGTTTCCATTGTTATTTGAATAAATTGCATTTTGCAGTGCATCATTGACTTCTTGAATATTAGTACAAATTTTGACAATTTTTTCTTTGTCACTCCTTCCATCTAGGATTCTCAGCAACGTTTCTATTACATTATTCCCAATATGCATTGTATCAAACAAATGAGTTATTTGTAGATGCTCATAGTAGGGAAACATATTGAATTGTATAGGGTAAATTTCCATTCATTGTGCAAGTCCATTAATTCCTTAACGACATTTATGAAAAATAATAAATGAGATTACAACAATAATTGTTAGATACAATAAACAAAATTCAATTCAAATTAAAATTGTATAACATTAATATATATGACACATAGACTAAATGCTTACCTTGACAATTTTTATTATATTCCAACTTCCATAGGTGAGGTGTCATTCTTTGTGATTTTATTCCAGTCTCTTCTTTCAAATAGAAAAGATGTTTTCCTGTAGTTCGATACCTATGGTTCTTAGGGAGGAAGTTCCTATACTCATCAAATACCTCCTTTATTATACTTCTTGAATGATGTGATTTCATCCTAGGACTACAAAATGGACATGCAAATTCACCCTTTGTTTGAATACCTGCAAGATATGGATTAATGTCAGTTTTATTTATATAACAAGGAACTAATATTTAAGAATCATGCATCATATTTTCATAAAATTATATACTATTAAAGTGCAACATTATGTTACATACCATAAAAATGTGTTATCCTTGGGGCATCATGAATTGTCCATGTAAGTACCCATGGAATGGAAATTGTTTTTTCCCTATTGGTCTAGAGATGACATACATAGTGATGTCAACCCATAACATTAGTATCTTGTCAACAAGAGGATCAATATATACATTCATATCTTTCACTTGGTACTTACCTAATTGGGTAAAAGTACACATAATTACTACCTTGTATTTATATAAGTAATTATGCAACGAATAAGACAAACGAAATTCAATGTTCAAACCAATTTTGTAAACAAAAACCTCGAACAATCATTGCCAACATTGTGTGCTCCCTCTTTATTGACATCCAAGGAGGAAGGTTATTGTTTATAAAAAAAAATAGGCCACACCGAGTAAATAGACCCGAGCTCACCAAATGTATTCACATCGTCAACTGCCAATGAAAGCCTAACATTACGAGGTTCTTCTTTAAAAATTGTCCATCTTTATTCAATGTTCCTAAATGCAGAACCATCTACAGGCATTCGAAGAACACCATCTTCACTTATGTTTCGTGCATGGTAATCCATAAATTGTGCAATGCTTTGGCACCTGAATAATCACTACAAATGTGGAATTATAGGAATATGACACAGAACCTTGTGAGGCACCTTTTTTGTTACTTGATTGGTTCGATATCTACTAAATTGACACTGCGGCCATTTCATTTCTAATGCATATTGCCCATAATATATAATATGATCATTCAGACATGCAATAATAACTTGATACTCAATTATAATATCTTTCATAATGGCACACAACTCTATGTATGTGCGAGGTTAATTATTTGACGGTGGTAAGAAAAATTCACCTAACAATCTACAACATAAAAAAATAACTAGTTAATGTAAATAATAGTAATAAAAAATATTGCATCCTTAATTTACACATTAATTGACACTAAAAATAGATAAAAATAAAGTCGACCTTTATATATAATATGTGAAGAATTATATTACGTACCTTAGGATCTGTGTGAGACAAGTGTTTGACAATCCATTCAATACGTTCAAGTTCACCAACAACATTATAGAAAATAAAATATTTGTTCTTGAGATTTCATAAAGGGGTTGTTCTTCCTTCTCAAGCAAAGGTACATCATGAATATCATCAAAGTTTTCCTCATTGATAGGAGCAAATATGTCTTGGATTAATATATTTTTCCCATCATCCGGCTCAAAAATATTATTGGTGCCATATTCTTCCATATGGTTGATTTGATCTTCAATATCCATACCATCTTCCACATATTGCACAATAGTATTTATACTACTACTTGGCAGATATTTATCCTGCAACAGACACCTATGAGGATTTATCTTTACAATTACAAACAATCAATAACATTATTATATATAAAAAATATTAAAACGAAAGAAAATTTTATAAATACAATCAATACAAAGACATATATAATTAATAAATTAACATGGGACGATATGTATTCCCCCCTTCACAATGCCCATACCTCCAACAATGTCTTTCAATTGTTTTCCTTACAAGTCTTCTTCTTTTCAATCCCCTGCGTTGATTGCAAGGGCAATAACATTTCCCATCGTCGGCATGTGCCTCCAATATAGCCCTTAACCTAGCAATTGTCTTTTAACTCTCTTTAGGTGTTGGCATTGGGATTTCCTATATTTAAAAAAAAATTCTATTGAAGCAATATAAGTACAATATACGAATACATTCTTATGGTACAAATGTCATCGAATTATATCGACCCCATATGTACTAGAGAATTATTTTGTTTTTCGTCATAGATCTATTAAAGGTTTATAACAATAGTCAACAATTAATCAACGAATCAAAACCATACATTTTTACCACATAAGTTCCAAAGCTTGACGATAAGCAAGTAATAAAATCAAACAATAAAAAAGAACTAGACCAAGATAAATTGTATAGTAAGGGATTGAGTAGACATGTTTATACATATTTCCTAGGTAACAATTTGTGTCCCTAAATGAAAGAGGGTCTAAGGGTTAGGAATCCAATCTAGGTATTTAAAAAATAAACAAAGTAATATTAAAAATTTGTAACCTTCAAAGTACAAAATCCGATCTATGTAGATCAAGAAATGGATTTGAGGCAAGTAACACATAGAAAAAAGACTAATAAATCATGCAATCAACAATGAGCATAAAAAGCCTTTATAACCATCGCACCTACAAAAAAAATAGTCGAAAACACTCACCATCGTCGATCTTCCGATGAATGTTGTGTTGATATTATCGTAGTTGTGGGAGGTATTAATATCAATGTGTAACCTTTGACTAGAATAGAATATTATGAAATCCATAGAAATCATAAACATATGTGTAAAAACCCTAGAAGACAAGTCAGCTCAGTAAAATAATTAATATTAAAGTATTAGCTTCTAGAAGGACAAGTCGGCCCAGACAGGTGATAAGAACCACTATAAATAGGAGTATCTTGAGCTCATTTGTACACACTCACTTCACTCACTCTCTTAGTAAAGTATAACAGAAGTTTGGAGTTGCAGTTGCAAGAAAGGAAGGTGCATCTTCTGGGGTGATTCTTGGTCTCTCTCTCTAGTGCTATTTATCCTAAGATATGCACCCTACCTTCTAGTATCTCTTGATGGTATTCTTTGTGACATCTTGGAGTATATTGGTTAATTTTTTGAAGGTTCAAATTTGGGGAAGAAGTGCAACTGCAACTGCTGCAGTTGAGTATTGTTCTTGTTCTGTGGTTGTGGAGACTCTCTCTCTCTCTCTTGTGTGCCACCCTTGGAAAAGGTGTGATCTCCTTGTCTTATGTTGTTTCTATAGTTGGATGGTGCTTTCTGGTTCCATGTTGTGCTACTACTGCAGCTAGGGTTTATATGTTGGCTCTAGTGTGGATTTCTGGAATCATTCTATCTAGCAAAGGTTAAGGTGCTCACGGGTGGCTGCGTGCCTATGGTTGGGTGACAATAATGATATTGTCTATGGTTTAAATGAGCACATTGAATATTTTAAAATTTTATGGGCCCACACTACCTTTAGAATAGTCTAACCACTGGAAGTAAGACTGACATTTCTTTGTCAAGCTCGTTATAGCACTAGTTGTAGTTGCAACTAGGGTTTCTGAGCTTGCAGTGACAACAAACCCTAACCTAAATTATTGGGCACTTTCAATGAAGCGTTGGACCTCATTTTTGGGTATTCTAGTGCACCCTA